>PVLD010002253.1:0-171467 GCA_004027595.1 Dinomys branickii
GACCTGTAAATTTCTTTATATATTTAGGATAAAAGCATTTTTGTTGGATACTTTGGAGTGTTTTCTGATGAATGTAAGTCTGCAATTTTAACACAATCCTAACCAATTCTTTCCATTACAATAAGCACTTTTTAATTCTGGTTTTAAAAATCTTGCATGAGTCCCTACGTTCAACCTCCAAAATTGCCAAAATAACAACAAAAGTCTTTTCCCTATCCAAGATCATGACAATGTTATTTTCTATTTTTTAAACTTTATAATTTTCCCTTTCATACCTTCATCTGTAATTCACTTGGAATAGTTTCTTATAAGATGTATAATGGTCTAGCTAGCTAGATAGCTAGTTAGCTAGATACATAGATAGCTAGACAGACAAACAGACAGATCCAGAAGTGGTAGTAAGTTGGCCAAGTCTCACTTATTGAAAATACCATTCTTTTTCTACTGCCTTGAGGGCCGCCTTTGTCATAGACCTGGTAATCTATAGATAGATAGATAGATAGATAGATAGATAACCAGTATTAATGGAATTCACTTGGTAGAAGAGGAGGTGGAAGGAAGGCATTTATGATTACACTCTTCAAAATATTTTAAAACGTGTACTTCCCAACTACATACCCTTATTTTTCATACCTCACTCAGCATCATAAACAAGATGATACATGAATTCAAGGGTTTTCATCCCTCTCCTAGTGTAAATGCCTCCTTTTCTTGCATTGGATGGAAAAATTATCCAAACCATCCTACCACAGAAAAAGAAACACAGTGTAAAAGAAGCTTGAATTGAAAATACCCAGCAATAAGTTAAGCAAAAGCCGTAAAATGCCTATCATCTAGGGAAATAAAAAAGATGTCCATTATTATTAACAGCCAACATAAATCACTTTGTCTGCAGTAAAATAAAATTCTCCTGCCTCTCTCTGTCTGCATTATTTCGCAGTTCCTCTTGCTTTAAAGTCTACCCAGAGGAATAGCAGGCAGGAGAGAAGTATCAGCTTCCATCAGTATGAGTGAAAGCGCGGTCCATCCAGGGAGCACCAGAGGAGCTTGATGAGGTTAAAGTGTGGGGATTTTCAGTTTTTTCATTCTAAAAGCCTCTGTTTAGAAATTGCAGGGCTTGATTTACATCATCCTCAGCCTCCAAAAAGAAGAGGAAGAAGAATCATCTGTGAAAGGTAATTGTCTAAAGCAGACCATTTTGGAGAGGGCTGATAACATTTTCTGTGTGAAAGGTATTTCCTGACCAGGTTAGAACATTTTTAGACCTATTTACTCAAATCTTAGCTTGTAGTTTAATTGCTGACAGCTTTACTCTTCCTTCTTCAAAATAGATAATGAAGATTTATCACCCTGTGAGCTATCACTTTTTTTCTTTTACTACAGTATGAAATTCCAAATGAACTAATCTGTCACTATTATCTGTCTTAGTCACTTTCTTATCCCTAGGACAAAATACCTGACACCTATGACTTACAGGAGAGGGTTTTTTTTAGCTTATAATGTCAGTCCACACCCATCTGGCTCCAAGGCAGAAATGGCATGGTAGCAAGGCCTGGACCGAGGCAGGCTGCTTGCATCAACACAGAGAGAACAGGGAGGAGAGAGGGGCTGGAGAGGGAGAGATACCTTTATAGTCACACCTCAGGGACCTACCGCCCCCACCAGGCCTCAGCCCCTACAACAAGTCAGCTATAGCTTTGCCATGATTGAATTACCTTCCCAAAGCCAAATCTCTGAGTACATAAGTCCTTGGGGAACCATTTCAGATCCAAACCATAACGCTATCTCAATAGAAAAGGAACATAAGCCACCGAAGTTTCATAACTACAAAAGGAAAACCCAAGAAACTTGACTGGACTTCCAGGACCTACCAGCCATCTAGATCAGCTCTGTCCTGCCCAGATGACAAACCAAAGGCCAAAAGTATAGCACAGATTTACCCATTTGGCTATAGCGAGCTAATGAGAGAGCTGGGAACGGAGTCCAGGCCAGCAGTTCCTATCAAAACACATCAGTTTTGTTATGTGAATTCATCCAGCTCTTGTTCTGAAGAGAGGAAACTAGCACATTCCTGGCACCAGGAAGCAAACTTTCAGTCATGGGAAATCCCTAAATAGGAACTGTCCCATTGATGCAAAACTGATTGCTTCCAATTGGTGTTGTAAAAGACCACAATCAAGACTGGGGGAATGGGGCCAGCAACCATCATTTTTCTTGTGATTATCCCTCCTGGTGGACATTCACTGGGCTGGCTTCATTGTTGTCAGTCAGAAGTCCCTCATAGAGCTGAAGTCGGGTGGCAGCTCAGGCCACCAGAGTCCTCTTGAAGTTCTCCTCATCTCTGTGCCTTATGATTGATGCCATTATCCTCTGTCACTGCAGCAGGACCTGCCAGCCAAACACTAAATGTGGCTTCTCCAGCCGACCTGGGCTTTATCACAGCATGGTGTTTGGGTTTCAAGAACAAAGGAGAGAGATCAGCCAGAAATCCCACCACCTTTTATAACCCAACCACAAGTGTCATTGTCATGGTAGGGCTAGGGGACGGAAACTTTACGTCTCCATGGGAAGGAGCAAAGGAAAGCATATGGAATGGGAGGTAGTATTGTTGGCATTTGGGGAAACAATCTGCTACCCCGTGATACAATGGAAAATATACCTGGTCTCTGTCCCTAATTTCTGACACAGAGCTTCAAAAACCCTTGGAATTTTCTGTTTCTTTGTGATGCTAATAAGACAACTCTTGGAGGAGTCTTTGTGTCAGAATTGGAGTTGGAGCCAGAAAGACCAACTGCATGATTAGAAATTTGGAACTTTGCAGCAGCTTGACTTCTAGGGAGGGGAGAATGGCAGGAAATTTAAGTTCAACCATTTACTTGTTCTTTTAGAGACAGGATTTCCCTCTATGACCCAGGCTGGTCGTGAAGTCCTAGGCTCAAGCTGTCCTCCTACCTCAAGCCTTCTGAGCAACTGGGACTGTAGTCCTGTGATGCCACATTCAGGCAGCCATGGCAATGATTTAATTATCCCTCAGTAGTGAAATCCCAATAACAACTGGGGTCACCAAGGTTTGGTGGTACTTTCTGGTTGGCATAGACAGGATGCAGTGAAAAGGTAATGCACCTGGACTCCACAAGGAGACGCAGAGAAGTTCTGTATTACACTTCTGCCAGAAGTTCTCTTTGTATTGATTCACTTGGCTGCTTCTAATCTGTATCCTTTGTAATAAACCTATGATCATGTATATAGCACTTACCTGAATTCTGTCAGTCATTACAGAAAATTACCAAACCTGAGACTATCACCAGAATGCCTGCATTTCAACTGGCTATTCAGAAGTGCAGGTAGCCTGGTGCCTCCACTTTTGGCTCATGTATGACATGGGGAAAATCTTGTGGAGTTCTAGTCCCTAAGCTGGAGGTTTTCACTAACTCTGGCAATGTCAACTTGAGTAACAGAACCCCCAGCTGGAGCCTCAGAACTGGCATCAGTGTACCCATACCCTCTGATGTTGATTCTTCTTCAGCTACCAGTTTTGTTTTTATATTCTCACATGTCTTCAAAGGGAATTTAGAAAATATGGTGCATACCCAACCGGCTAGAGCAGCTTACAGGTATCAGTAGAAGCTCAGCAGGCATTCTAATTTATCTCCAAAGCTCTTTCTTTTCCACTTTCTCTCTCCCAGCAAAGATATCCAGTTAACAAGTGTAGTTTCACTCCAAAAGATTTTCTGTCCAGTCTCAAGGATCACGAAGCCTTGGGCAGCACGTCTTTCTGATAGGTCAGGGTGTTCTGCTACAGAGAAGATGATAACAGCAACACCTGTGTGACTCAGTCCTTGGATCTTTTCTCCTTTCTACCTGCGTTGTCTCTTTATAGTGGATTTCATCCTGTATCATAGCTTTAAACCCCAGCGCATTGCTTTTACTTGGATGTTTCCTATGAACCACAGGTTCTTATATTCAGCTGTGCAGTCAACATCTCCACTCGTATGTTCAGTGCTCATCTGGAACTTAACATGCACAAAACTGAGCTCAGACTGTTCTCTGAAATCCTGTACCACCCACAGTTTTCCTGTTTTCAGCTAGTGCTACTGCCATCCATTTAGTTGTCCTGGTGTGAGTCTTGAAACCCTTTCTTTCATGTCTCACATCTGTTCCATCAGAAAATTCTAGCTTATTTCTGAATACATTACAAAGTCACTGATTTTTTCCCTGCCACTCACTGCCATCCCTGGGTCCAAGGCATTATTGTTTATTGACTAAATTATTGCTATGTCCTTCTGTGTTGTCTTGCAACTACCATTGGCTCTATCCCCACAGTCTGTCCCCGACACAGAGGGCAAAGAGACCGCTAAAAATGTTAAGGAAAGCTAAATAAATTAGTTCATTTCGCTTTCTACCTTAAACCCTTCAGTGGCACTTCCACCCATTTAAAGGAAAAAAAAAAAAAAAAAAGACAACGTTCCTAGTAAAACCTATGGGCCCTGCAAGACCCAGTCCGTATCTCTCTGACTCGATTTCCCAGCTTCACCCTTCTATTCACTCCATGATGACCGTGATGATTTTCCTGTTTCTCCAGTGCACAGGACGCGCTTCTACCTCAGAGCTCCCATACCAGTTGCTGCCTTTGTTTGGCAGGTCACTGCCCTCAAATACCCTCATGGCTCACTCTTTGCTTAACGCTGTTTTTTAGTCAGTCTTTCACAAGATACCTTCTTTAAAATCTCAGCTCTCCTTTCTGAACATTCATATTACCTTTTCCTGCTTAATTTTTCTCTCTAGCTTACATAACTGTCTAACATACTATAATCTTATTTATTCCATACCTAATTAGGAATCAAATTAAATAAACAATTCAGGAATGAGGGGAAAGGGAAATTCAGCAAAACAAGACCAAACAGTCTTGTTTGACTTGAATTGACTTTTGAAGAAATCAATAGGCGAGAACACTCAAGGAGGCATGTAGTGCACAAGTAATAGCTTTTCCTCACCCACTGCCAAGGCCATGGCTCATGTTCTCGTAACAAAAAAGATCAACAAGAGAAAATCACAGCACATTTATCTGAGCAAAGTTTCTGCTCAAGCAATGAAGACCCAAAGATCCAGGGAAAACTATTTTAGGACAGTTGTGAAGAAATATAATTGTACAAAACAAGTGTGGTGTCATGGTAATAAACTACATACACTGCAAAGGCAGTGGACCCAGCAAGATTTGATTGTCCAAAGATGGTGATATAGATCAGTGACAGAGCACATACCCTATCTGGTTATTAGCACCACTTTTTAAAAGAAAAGTTAAAGCTGAAGTGCCAGTGGCACAATCAATTATCGCATGGTGCTTATATAAAATAAAAGTGAGAAAAAGTGTTTATCTGTCCAGATTCTTCTCGGTCTCTCTGTGCAGCATTCCCTTCCCCTTGTTATGAGGCAGGACAATTGTGATGTGAGGAGAGTGAGTGACCTTTCTAGGTTTGACTTATTTGGAAAGAACATAGGCCAAATAAATCTTTTTGCTTCTGAGGCCTTCCTGTTTCATTCAACTCAAAAAAACCCTTACAATGCCAACATGCCATACTTTGGTGTATTCTGAACCCTGACAGGCAAAAGGAGACCATCTTACATGAAAGAAGTTATGAGGTGTTTTCTAGAGATTTGTGGGTGGAAGAAGTTTGATCTCTTAGTAAGCAGGACATTGCAGTGGGTTTTTAAAAAAAATCTCTGTTAGGGATTATGTCTAGATGACCCCCCAAAACGTCATGCAGTCATTGGGGGAAGGCTCTTCCAGAGGTAGCTGAATGTAGAGTTTGTGACTGATTCCTAGTGCAATGCTGGGATTAAGGGTGTTGGGGTCAAGGCAAGGTGATTTCTGGATCACTGCCCTGATTGAGTGGATTCTGCCCTAATCCCAGCAGTCTGGATAAGATAGAAAGGGCAGAAAGAGACTCGTTTTCCCCTTTTGCTCTTGTTGCTTTTGCTGTCTTTTGCCACCATGAATGGTTACCCCTCTGCCATTCCAGCCTGCCCTGGAGCCAGCTGATGATGGACTCAACCTTTATAAACTGTGAGCTAAATAATCCTTTCTTTCTCCACTTTGGGTACCAGGTATTTTGTCTCAGTACAGGGAGGAAAAGTAATTAACCCAATCTCCTTGACTGCAAGAGCTTTTTCATCACTGTGCTCTCAAAGTTTATCCCAGTATCGGGCATGGAATAGAAATTCAATAAATATTGGGTGAATTACTGGATGAGTAAGTGGATGGAATGATGAATAGATGAATGGAAGAATGGACGGGTATGTCAATAGGTTAGTTGATCAAAAGATGGATGAATAGGCAGATGATACAAGCTCTTGGATCTCAGCATGCTTTCTGTTTAAATAACATTGGACTCTGTTGCCTTATAACTGAAAAGATGATTCTCCACAAAGTGGCTCAAAGACTGAGATAATGTTGTCCCTCACATAAAGATCTTTCTAAAAAGGACTATCAGAAAATTTCACCCTTTTTTATGTTTCCTTGACAGGAGTAGTCACTGAAAAAGTTTTTTCCCTTGAAAACTAAAATTCCCTGCAGTGCAGTTCAAAACCAGAACAGGAAGTAAAACTGACTTTCTTAGTCTGATCTTTATGTGCATGCAGTGAGAAAATGATAATTATTATCATTATATAAATAAAGCAGTTTTAAAAAATTTTAAAAAATAAATAAATGAAGCAGTCAAAATACTGTATATTATTAATTCTAACATACTCATTTCTTTTCCCATTTTAAAATCTCTGAAGTAAAGTTGTCTTACAATCAATGATATTGTAGTATTATGTCATAATTTAACTGGTAACTTTTTCTTTCCTGGTGGCACTTTAAAACTGTGTATTTTATAAGTACTAGGGGAAGTGCCCTTGAGGTGTGAAATGTAATAAATGATTGGGTTGAAACCTGAAAGCCAGTCCATGGTGGAACTGGGTCTAGAACCAAGGTTTCCTCAGTTCTAAACTAGTACTTGAATGACTAGGTGACATTTTACTCACACATGGAGCTCTGTCCAAATTGTTTTTATACTGTAACTTACGGATTTAAAGAGACCATCACTCCTTATATGCTTCCCATCTGTTAGAAGGTAAGAAATGCTAAGTTTCGGAGACACTATTTTATGACAAGTTCCCTTGAGGTGAGACCTCACCTAGAACTGCCAGATATATGTAGCAAGTAACTACACAGAAATGACCCACATATTGCAAAGGACACATACTAAAAAAAATTTTGTTTACTTGAAATTCAAATGTAATTGGGCATTCTATGCTTTGCCTAACAACCTTAACTCACCTAGTCTTTGGAAGAAAGCTTAACAGACTGCTTCTGATTCATCCAGAAGAGTCTCAGATATGAGCATGCTAGGTAGGGCAGGGGACCTGGGCAGAGTGGTGTGAGCTGCCCCAGTTAATCATGGCTGGAAGCCCTGTGGATATTGTATAGTCCAGGCGCTTGGGAGCACCCAGATTCAGTTTCTGAGATCCATCTTGGACACACTCCAAATACTGTAAGCAGTTTGGCTGAATGCCGGCTGGCTTTGTGTTAAAATAAACACTGAGCTGCAGCCAAATATCAGCAACTTAGAATGAACTTCTGAGGTAAGTTGTTTTTTTTAAAACCTTGCAGGCCAAGTGGAATTAAATAGCAAAATAGAAATAAACACAATTTTTAAATGTTATTTAATCTCATGAACAATGACACCCTAATTCTGCAAAGATTAGAAATATGTCTTACATACTTTTCTTTTACTCTGACTTCTATTCTTATTTAATATTGAAGAAACATTTCTTGGTTAAAAAAGGATGGGTTCTTCCTAAGGTTATCTTGCAGAGTCATTCTCTCCTAATATATTCCTATTGGCTGGTGATCTACTTCCTTATTTATTTAGCTATTCAAGTTTAGTTTTTGCTTGTTTGTTTCTCTTGGTTTTTGTTGTTGTTTCTGGGCTGGGGATGGAACCCAGGGCCTTGTACATGATAAGCAAATGCTCTACCATGAGCTACAGCCCAACTCATAATTATTTGAAAGTTTTTAATGACTGATTTTGTAGTGAAATTTATAGCTTTTACAATCATTAATTATTGTGACATTTTAAACTCGTGTATATATATATATATATATATATATATATACACACACACACACAATTTATACTTTGACACACTGGTAGCATTTTAACATGTGAAGTTCACAAAGAGATTTTTCACTGCATGCTATATATAAATGATCCAGATACTTATCTCTACTCAGAATTGAATTTTCAGATGTTAACAAGAAATCTAAAACAATGGCATGCCTGTTCAGTTAATTAAAACAAAACAAAACACTCTTAAGTATGCTCCTGAGCCAGCAGCATGTAGAAGAACTATACAGGCCCCTGGAGCTGACCACAGTCCTACAAAATCAGAATCTTCGAGGGAAGTGTGTGCAGTGAAGTTTGGAAAGCCCTTGTCTTGCAGAAGAAACACCTGGCAGCTGATTCAACTTGCAGGAACAGAGGCCCTTCCCAGACCCAGTACGGCAGGATCTGCACGTTAACAAGGTGATTTGTATGCACATTAAAGTGTGAAGGGCTCTGCTCTGCATCCAGAAGTAAGTGCTGCATTTCATCATGTCCCTCCTCCCCGCCCTCCTCCTCCTCCCCGTCCTCCTCCTCCTTCTTGGTAACATGATTATCACAAATAACCTACCTCCTGTCCATCCCTCACTTCTGGGTTTCCCATAATAGCTACTTGTATCATTTTTTCATAGTTGCATGTTCTCTAGCCCAGCAACATAACTATAACTTTGACCTTTTTTTTTTTTAAGATCTAATGATCTTTATTTTTTGACAAAGGTCAAGTGCATCAGGCTTCCAGGAGACAGGAGCACTAGAAAACAAAGCCATTCCCTCTCCTTTAGGGACCTGCAGACCAAAGACAGCGTGTGTGGGCTGAGGAAGGAGGGCTGTCTGCCTAGGACTGGTGCCTCAGCCCTCTCCTCTCGATAGATGGTGCTGAGGGTTTTCCTTTGGGGTAGGGGGAGTGTAAAGAACACTTCACAGATGTCACAATTCCTAGAGCTCACTTTACGTATTACATCATTCTATCACATATTCTGACAATTTAAAACTTATATTTTGTGTGGATGAGCAGATATTAAGTGAGGGGCATGTTATAACTTTAGAAATGTTACTGCTGGGGTGTTGGTAAGGAAGCCTGTCCCCTAGACTCCCTGCCAATTAGCTGGATGACAGATTTCTTTGCCTCATGTCTCCCTTGGGTCTTGCTTTTCATATTCTTCTTTGTGAAAAAGAAAAATTATTTGGCAGATTCATGTTTTTCCAGTGAAAGATACAATAGTTCAACGTAATGGAAAACAATTTGTTAGTATCAAAGTCCTTGGAATTATACATAGTTTGGCCCTATAATTTTATTGTCTCTATAATTTTTATTGTCAGGAAGGTAATCTGAGAGTAACTAACTGGCTAGAGGGATTTAGGTATAGGTATTGTAAGTGGATTTCTCTTACAAAGTGCATGTCAAAATAATATTTAAGATGGAAAAGGAGATTATAGGCCTTGATATGTCAATACAATGGAGCTTGCATAAAAGAATGATGTAGAAACTGGCAGGCAGGATTTGTACTTCTGGATAGACTTTTAATTTCATGAAAAAGTAATAATTTGAGAAGATGCACAACAATACGAACTGTGGGTAAAAATGTTTTATTTTCCTTTTTCATGCTTATTGTAGGTTTTGGTTTTTAAAAAGTGAACAACTATTATCTATGTAATATATATAAATAGTTTTGTTTTATTTTTTGAGATAGCCTCAGTATATAGCTCAGGTTGGTATCCAGCTCTCAGCTATCCTCCTGCCTCAGCTTCCTGACTGCTGGGATTACAGGTGTGGTACCACACCCAGTTTATCTATGTAACACATTTTTTAAAAGTCAGAGGTAATGCCAGATATAGTGGCACATGCCTGTAATCCTAGCACTCGAGCTGAGGCAGGAGGATTGTTTTGAGATCAAGGCCAGCCTTGGCTACAAAGTGAGTTTGAGACCAGCCTGAGCTGCATAGTTAAATTCTGTCTCAAAAAGCCAAAAAACGAAAAAAAGGTCAGGGGTCAGTGAGGCCAGTGGGGATGTTTTCTATGTAAGCCCTTTGCAATAAACCATTAATGCAAACCACGACTCCTTGATTGCAACCATATCCATGGGAAATTATAGAGGATTGAAAGGGGCCTTGTGCTATCACATGGACGTACTACATTTTTAGTAGAATGGCTTTTCATTATTTTGAAAAATGGCTTTTGTTCTATGTACCTCCACCCTTCGACATCCTTTGCACTATGACATAGCTAGTCCCCTAAAAGTGTTCTCTTCCTCTGCACCTTGACCAACCAGTACTCAGCCGCTTTGCTAATTGACAGTAGATAAAGTTAGCTGAGCAAGACAAAAATCTATGGAGTCAACCTGCTGACCCAGAGAAAGAAACTATGGTATTTTCTTTAAGTCACTTAGTTTTGTGTTTTTCCCCCCACAGGAATAGCTAACAATATGAAAAGATTTTCCTACTCAATTAGAGGCTTCTTCAGAAACTTCTATCAGGTACATATTAGAACCACATGGTAACTCTAAGAATTCTAATATCCTAGGAGCCCTGGAGACAATTAAATGTTAATCCCTGAGAAGAAGATAGTTCCCAGTCTTTTCCAAAAGTTGCCCAAGGAGTGAGTCCAATATGGTGCCAAGGTGGAGAAGCAGTGGTCTAAATTTTTACTTGCCAGAGCTTTGCTGTGCAATACCACCTCTGCCTGAAGCTTGTGGGCTTCAAAGTTCAAACAAATAAAACTCTTATGATATCCTTATTGCCACACAGAGGAGACTTTTAAGTGAGAAGCAAGTTGGTTCCTATTCTGAAAACCCCACTTCCTCGTGAATTCTATACCAGATGTGTTCCTGTAACTAAGTTCTTGCTACCTGTTTCAGACACCTTAAGCTTGGCACATTAAAAGTTTGCTATCACATTCATAACCTACTTTTTCCTTCTCCGGATCCAGTGAAGCTCCCCAAGAGAACCCCTCATGGTGTCAAGTTGCACTCCTCATTTATCCCCTTTTCTGTAAAGAAAAAGATCTCACGCACTAGAGTCAGAGTTTTATAGGCAGCTAAAAATTGACTTTTAACCTTGTACTCCAAATTAGATACTAGTTTTGATCTTGCAATCAAACACAACCTCTCAAGAGAAAATATCCACGGCAGACACTTTTACAGCCTTAAGACTATCACTTAATTTTAACCCCAATTCCTCCAGCAGGTGAACAAGTCCATCCCCACTCTTAAAGAGGAACTCTTGACCAAAGTTCCACAATCCCAAGTGTGCTTTGAAATTTAAAATTTGGGAACTGTATGAAGATAATGTAGTGCACATATTGTACATCCTATTATATCTGCAAGGGGATCTAAGACACAATCCTGTAATAAAAATTCATAGTAAGTGCGATAAACAGATATTATAAACAGGCTTATTTGAGTTCTGGTCGGGCCATTAAATTTAAAAGAAACTTGGTTTCAGGGCTTTTTCTCTTTGGGCAGTATGGATAGAGATTGTGGATTCAAACAAAATCCAAGTTGTTACAAAAGAGAATGAGTATGGATTGGGAAAAGCTGAAGGGGAACAAATGAACAACAACAGCAGTGGGGGACTCTGAAAAAGCTCATTGAACAGATTTCTTCCCACAAGCAAGCTGGATTTGGATGGAAATTGTCTCACCCCCACAGAGGCCAGGCTCATCCCCAACTGGGGAACTATGCAATAAAGAAGAAACTGATTTGGACTGGAAGATGGAGTTCAGGGGAGCTGTGGAACCAGGGAAATAATAAAGAGGTTTGGGAGCATCTAGAATTGGCATCTTGTACGCGAGCTAATTATTTCCAAGGCTGATTCATTCCCCAAGTAGTGTACAGCCGGCTTCCTTTTATTCCCCTGCTCTTTTAATTCCTGTGTGCCAGGGCCCTAATGGTGGGTGGCACAGGATGTCTTAGCCCACCCTCGGATACAGTCATTGTTCTTGCAGCCTTTTAGAAATCTCATGGCCTCTTCTCAGATCTTTTGAGTTTGCAACCAAAATCCTGGCATCCTTTTTACTCCTTGACTTTTTAAATGCAGAGAAAAGGGAGGGCTCCTGTGGGTCCCCTCTGATTTATTTAACGGGCCTTTGCTCACACGTTAGTGGGAGGAAGATGGGAGTTGGGAGGAAGTGGCCGTCTTTTATGAAACATACGCAGCTTCTCTTCCTTAGCATATTCCCAAGGAGTTTTCTGTGGGCATCATCCTTTAAAGAGTGGATCAAAGCTGTGATGTGACAGATCAAAGACAGGTTTAATATTCAAAAGCAAATCATTTCTTCCTAACTGAAGAGAAACATAAAGAGCTTCACAAGAGTTTAAGTCACTTTTAAGATAGGCACAGGGTTTTTTATAATGTAAATTTTACCCATGTGGGGCATATGTTCAGAGCCACGCACACATCATAAGAGAGTAGAGAAATGGTTATGACGTAATGAAAATATTTGGTCTCTTTCCCAGGTTCCTGGCACAGAGCTTCTAAAGCTCTTGTACTGTCCGTAGTTGGGGTGTGTGTGAGAACATCTTCCTTTATAAAATTTGGGCTTATTCTTACGTTCCTGGCACAAAAATTTCTTCCTTTGAATCCCCAAATGAAAAAGAATCTTTTGTGTGAGAATGAAATGAGCAATTCATAGTTGAAAGCCCCAATACAGTTTCAACAAGAGGTCCGGTTGCCAGAGGAACTAATTGTACATTAGCGGTTGGAACTTTCAGCCACACTCCTTGACCTGCAGGAAGGGAGATAGAACTCAAGCACCAGTAGCTGATTTAATTTGTCATGTGAAACTCCTGGAAACTTCACAAAACTCTCACATAAAGGAGTTCAGAGAGTTCTTGGTTTGTGACACATGAGCATGAATGGACACTCCACACTTTTTCCCCTTACTTTGCCCCCTGTACCTATTTTCAGTCTGTTCATTTGTATCCTTTTAATATTCTATATAACAAATTTTGAACATTTCTCTGAGTTCCTTTTTTGTTTTTTTTTAACCATTATAATGCATTATTGAACCTGAAGGAGGGATATTTGGAACCCTGATTTATAGCCAGCTGATCAGCAGTACAGGTGACAGATTGGAACTTTGAGGGAAGGGGATTGATCCCTTAGCCCATGGAGTCTGCACTGAATGCATAATAGTGTATCTCACCGTAGAACTCCCATTTGGTGTCTACAAAAAACTGGAGAATTTCTAAGTGTGGAAAGCCAACGGATTTAGAGTCAGAACTGTTAGAGTTTCAAAACTAGCTGTTTTCCTTCTTAATGACTTACCACAAAGATGACATACTCTGTAATCTACACCTCCCATCAAGAAATAGAGCATAGGCACTCCCATAGCAGTCTGCTTGTGAGCCACCATGAGGGTGGTTGAGATGGTGGCTACCATCTCAACTTTTAAGACTGTAGATGTATTTTCAATTTCAATCTTCCATTTTGCTTCTTTTGGTTAACATTATATTTGTGAAATTCATATATATTACTCTTCTCATGGAAGCCAGGAAAGAGAAAGACACGAAGAACAAGGTGTATCAGCCAAGGGCATGCTGTTCCGTGGGTCCCACCTCCTAACAGCCTCTTCAGATACGAACTTCTCAGTGAATGAACCCACTAATGAGCTTAGTGCTGTCATTATTCCACCTCCTCCTCTCGAGACTACACTTCTGAGCACTGTTGCATTAGGGATCAAGCCCTAAATACATACATTTTGAGGTGACACTTTGAATTTAAACCATAATCATGGGCTGCAGCAAAGTGGGGAATCTTTCCTATAGGTTTAGGATGTTGTAGCTTAGCTAGGTGCAGTAGAGACCAGGTGGCTGCTTAGCTTAGCAATTTATTCCAAGAAGCTTACCTAAGAGTGAAGAGAATGTTAGGTGAGATACAAAACTTAAGGTAAAGAGCCTGAGATAATTCTGATTCTCTACTCGCAACACTGCCTCTTTCCATAGTCACGGTGTTGTGGCCAGCCAACACCAAGCAGTCTATAAGACCTTTAATACACATGCAGCTTCTTCCGAGAACTTCAGCTCACATGACTCATCTTGTATGTCCCTTGGTGTTATGGTTTATGTCTGGGTGTCCCCAACAAATACATGCAGTCCTGGGGTGGGATTTTAGGTTTAGGATTGATTCATGGGTGTGAGTGCTACTCACCCTGGGGCGGATAGTTTGCATATTGTAATGGAGAGAAAGAGGCTGCTTGCCTCCATGCCTCCCTTTTGCTCTGGATGCTTTTGCTATCTTCCGCTGCCATGAACAGTTACCCTGGGCTGTGTGCCACTCTGCCTTGGAGCCAGGTGAGTATGGACTAAAGCTTCCACAGACTGTGAGCTAAATACACCTTGCCTTCCTTAATTCTGGGTGTCAGAATTAAGGAAGCATGAATTTAAAATAAGTAGATGCTGAAGCCAGGTGATGTCCTGGGCTCCACAGAATATTTGAAAATATGATAGCTTTGTATTTTGGTATTTTGTCTCAGCAACAAGAGAAAAGTAACCAAGACACTTGGTGAACATGTGCATGAATTCCTGTTGAGTGCTGAGGAGTGGATTGCTCAGGTGAGACACTGGGCATGTACATGTTCACCTTCAGCTGTTACAAAAAGGTTTCCCAAGTGATTGCACCAGTTTACACCACCATCAATAATGCATGAGTGTTGCATAGGGCTTTTAAAACAGATACCCATGTAGATGAAGGTACTTTTTCAGGAAGAGCATTTGAAGTTAAGGAGCCTGTAGGTTAAGCCTCAAGATTCTCATTATCTTTTAACTTATCTCACGTTTTAAAATAAGATCTGGGTTTCAAAAGAAAATGCTCTGGCTCACTGCTTTGTGAGCTTCATGCCAGGTCATGGCATGGCCATTCATGAGGCAAATAATATATGGGATGGCTGGGTAACCTATGGGAAGGCTTCATGTCAAATTTCCTCTAATAGTGGCCTTAATATTTATATAGGTGTGTTAATCTGGTATAAACAAACAAACCTATTCATTAACTGCTGAAAATGTATCAGGCAGTGTGATTTAGGATTTAGACCTTTGGTATTTAAAATATTATCTGGGAGCCAGTGGCAAGTCCTTCCCTTGGGAACTTGCTAGAAATGCTGTCTTAGTTCTACTGACTCAGAGCCTTCAGTGTAAGCAGATGCCCAGGGGATTCTGATTCACGTTATGGTTTTTGTAAGATTCACCACAGATGCTATATCAGAATTAATCTTCATTATGTCTGGATAAGGGTGGGAGGGGCAGTATCTGTATTTTAGAGATAAGGAAATCAGTTCATACAGAATCCTGGGAACTGCAAATTTACAAGAAGTTTGACAGCTGAATACCGGCTTATAACCATTATTCTATGTAACCTCCAACTTATTTTATAAGCATTTGATTTATATTTACATTTTTAGGAGTTTACCTTGAAAGGAAAACTGTTGACCCGGGGCTGGTGATATAGCTTGGTGGCATAAGCACCTGCCTGGCAAGTGCAAGGTCCTGTGTTCTATCCCTGATACTGCAAAAAAAAAAAAAAAAAAAAAATGTTGACCAACATTGGGTGTTCTGGCTTTTTTAGTACTGAGTTTTGGTATCTCTGATATTTTGCTGATTAGTTTAGATAGAATGTGACAAATGAAAACTGGTTTTGTTCTCTTGAAAGGTGGCAGTTGGGCATGGGTGGGGAAGTGGATGAATGAATAAGTTCATAATATTTAATTTTAGCTGAGCTCTGTGCTCCCAGAAAACAGCAGTTAAGAAATACTCCAAAATTTGTGTTCTAGGTAATAATTTACTGCAAAGAATCCGCTCTCCCACCATAGGATTTAAGACTGGCTGTCCATTTTTCCTTGACTCCCATTAGGCTCTGAGATGACTCCAACTCCCAAACAGATTCTTCTTCCGTTTGAATTTATGGAAAGGCCAGAGGCAGACCTTCCACTTCCGTTTTTTGATTCATGAATGACTGAGATTAGGACTACTTGTTCTTCTGAATTTAGGTGGACATAGAGACAGACATTTCCTGTCCAGCTGACTGATGGAGACTTCTTCGGATTGCAAAATCACTGGACACTTAATTCACCCTACTTATAATTTGTCTACACCTCCCTGCAAAAGTCTAAGATAAACTACCCTGCAAGACTCTGTGGGGTATTTGCTGTTTAGGTAGCCTGCATCAAGTTGATTTCCTTACTTATTTTTACCTTGATAGAGCTCATGGACTCTTAGTCTGTAGTGATTCAAAGAAGGGGGTTAATCCAGCAAAGATTACTTTCTATTTATTACTTCTGAGTTTTATAGTGTCAAGAATAAGAAATAACAGTTCTTTTGAAGCTTGCAAGGATATCCTCTTCCTAATTTGTTGTCATCTTCCTTCAGGTTTGGTAAATTTACAAAGTGATCCTATTTTCAAATGCTCTGTGGAGCCCAGGGCATCACCTGGCTTCAGCATCCACTTATTTTAAATTTATGCTTAGCTGACTCAGTAGCCCCTGAATTTCCTGGCAGGGAACTGAGACATGTCTCTAAAGTGTGGCAATGCTGACAATGGAAATCCTCTACATGTCTAAGTGTGTAATGAGTTTGCAGAACTAACAAGCATTGGGAGGCTTTGCAGTAAGATTTATATTGCATATTCTCCTTCAACGCTCACATTTCATTTAACAATATCATTTAGTTTCCCTGGAAGAATGCTTAATTTCTGAATGCAAAAGATGTTATGGAAGAAATATGTATTATTCAATTTCAATTGTATCACGAGGGGGAAAAAACACTTTCCTATACCTTCCTGAAATTCATATTTTCTACAAAATAGAATTCTGAAGTAGTAGAAGAAGATTTTCATCTGTTCTGTCTTCTATTTTTGCTATTATAGAAGCAATCTGGAGATTTATGAAAATTTGTTGGAACGTCCTTTCCATTACCTCTATTTGTTTTAGATTTGATATTAAATGATCAGGGAATAGAAAATAAATAAGTACAAAAAGGACCCCCTATTAACTAGATGATTTAAGGCCTGATTTTTTTAAACATTAAGAACTGAATGTACTATTTGATAATATTTTCATATTAAGGGTATAGTATACCTATAGTTCAAATTACAAACTATTTTTAGGTTCATTTACAGAAATGGAAATACCAAGACTTATTAATTATTGTCTCTGTAAAACTGTGTAAAACTATAACTAGAATTCTTTTTTTTTTTGGTACTGAGAGTCAAATCCATGACCTCGTACTTGACAGGCAGGCACTTGTACACTGAGCTATATCCTCAGTGCTATAACTGGAATTCTTGTAACCACAGGTGTCAAATAGAAATGTTTATTTCTATATGTATTTATGATTATGTAGATAAACTATTTACTAATTCTCAATCATCTCACTGCCCCCACCAAACTTTTCTACTGAAGTTGCAAGCTTTATTTTCATATCTGTATTTTCTAGTTTGTCTCTAGAGAATAATTATAACAGATCTACTGAAGATAATTAAATGGTTGCAATAAATTCCAGAAGAAGCAAAAAATAACATCAAGCAAAGTAGATCTTTTTGCACTAAAACAACAGAGTGGCTGGATTTTGAGCCTGAGCTAATTGAACTATTTTTGTAGTGTTAATATATATTATTTTAAAATTATCTTTATTACTCACAAATTAATTTCTTTACTATGAAGTAATATATAGGATCTTAGAACAATTGTTTGTCATTTTTTCTAAATTACTTATAGCTTGAGTTAGTCTAAAGTCAAAATAGCAGCATCATCTATGGAATAACTCCATTTCCATATTCATTTTTAAAAAGCAGGATGAGTTCATGGTCCATTATGATACCAAACTTACCAGGAAAATAAGTTTGATTTAGTTGAACTTTTCTATGCTTTATAAATGCAAAACAACTTTATTTTTCACTAAATATTGAACAAAATAAAATGTATGACATTTAAAGACATACAAAAAAGGCATAAAATAATATAGAAATAAGATAACATGCACCCAACACCCAGTGTGAGAAATAGAATTTTACCTTTATTTTTGATACCCTTGTATTTCATTTCCTAATTGCAACACCTTCTCCTTTGGAGGAGCTTCTATCTTATTAAGTTTGACTGACAGGTGTTTGCATGCATTTCTCTTTCATGTGTGAATGTATCCCTAATCAATATATGTTATCTTGTGCATCTCTTGACCTTTACTTAAATAGTACTTGTGTTAGTCAGCTTTCTGTTACTGTAACAAATACCTGAGATAATCAGCTTTAAAAGAAGAAAGATTTGGGCTGGGGATATAGCTCAGTGGAATAAGCGCCTGCCTAGCAAGCGCAGGGTCCTGAGTTCAATCCCCAGTACTGCAAAAAAAAAAAAAAAAAAAAAAAAGAAAGATTTATTCTGTCTGATTTGGAGGTTTCCATCCATGCTTCACTGGCCTCATTGTTCTGTGCCTGTGGAGATGCCACATACCTTGGTGCCAACGTGTAGTGAGGAAAGCTCTCACTGCATGGCAGCCAGGGAGCAAAGAGAAGAAGAGAGAGAGATTGGTGTTCCACAATCCCCTTCAAGGGCATACCTGAAGTGTCCTAAAACCTCCCACTAGGCTCCACCTCTTAAAGTCACCATCATCTTCCCATAGCAGAAAGCTAAAGACCAAGCTTTTAATATATGCGCCTCAAGGTCCAAACTATAGAAAATCATACACTGAATGAAGCCATATGCAACTTGTATTTACTTAGCATTATCTTTTGATGCATTAACTCCAGATCATTTCTTTACAGTGTTCCACTCTATGAGAATGCCAAGATTTATTTATGTTTTTAATGTTAGATATTGCCCAATAATTCAAAAGTTATTTCAATTTCTATATAATTTACATATACCAGTAAATAAATATTCATAATGTTATACAACCTTGCCAACATTTGATACTGTCAAACTTTCCTTATTGTAAATTGGATGTATATGCTATTTATTAATTTAATTCAATGTTTTGTATAAACTTAAAGTTTAAGAAACTAATTGTATAATTTGGAGCTAAATTACAATCTCTGTGTCTTTAGATCAGGGGTCAGGGAAACTTTTCCTAAAAAGCCACTTAGTAAATATTATGTATTTTGTGAGCCATCAGGTCCTTCATACAACTACTCAACCCTGATATTATAGCTCAGAAGACAACCTGTAAACAAATAGGTATGGTAGTGTTGCCCTAAAAGTAATCAGAAGGCCTATATTCCAGCCCCAATCTGCCAACACTGAATTACAGTAACACTGCTGTAATAAACTCTCCAAATCTCAGTAGCTTAACCAAGACTTATTTTTTAACCAGGCAATATCCAGTGTAGAATTTTCTGTTTATCTTTTTCTGGGGTGGGTCCGCTAAAAGCAGCGACTCAGGTGTCTATGCCTCATGTGTTCTCTGTTATATAGCCTTCGCGGTTGCCACAAGAAGTGAAAAGTAATTTCTTTCCCTTTCACAATATCTACAGTACCTTTTGGATCTTATTTACTCTTTCAGTTTCTTACACTAGGGAGACAATATGATGTTTACACATGCGAGTCTGATTTATTTCATTTATGAGTATGGTCTCTAGTTGCATCAATTTACCTATAAAAGCCTCCAGTTTATCTTTCTTTGTAGATGAGTAATACTCCATTGTATAAAAATACCACATCTTTTTTATCCATTCCTCAGTTGATGGGCATTTGGGTTGTTTTCCAGGATTTAGCTATGACAAATTGCACTGCTACGAACATGGGTGCACAAACATCGCTGTGCTATGATGTTTTCAGGAAGGGAGAGAAATTGCTCAAAGGAAAGGAACAACTGGAATGTGGGGAAGGAGAAAAGAAAGAAGAAAGGTAGGGAAAAATGTATATGTATATACAAGGATAGCTGGAATAATTATACTGCTGATGTCTATTGGTTTATTAAAAGGAACAGCTAATGCTTAAATTTTCTTGTCCCATTTTGCATACTTACATCTGATAACCTGAACAACTAATGTGTAACGTAATGGGACATGCCCCTCTTTTTTTTTTTTTTGCGGTACTGGGGATCAAACTCAGGACCCTGCGCTTGCTAGGCAAGTGCTTATTCCACTGAGCTATATCCCCCCTGAACAACTAATGTGAAAACACCAATTTGCAATATAACAATCATCATTGGATTCCTACCATTTTGTTTAGTGAGGTGTTGTATCTTCTCTAATGTTTTGTTTTATTATTTTTATTCTCCTTGATTATTTGATCAATCTTGCATTCCTATATCTGGTAATCTGAGCAACTTCATTGAAGATAACATGTAATATAACAACCATTGTTAATATTCTATCATCTTGTTTCAAGATTCTGTATTGTTTTTATGTTGTTTTGTTTTTGTCTTTGTTGTTGTTATTGTATTGCTTTTTTCTCTTTAAAAAAAAGATGGAAAATGCAGTTGTCTATGACAAGCATGTAGTAATGTAAATAAAGATGTAAGAGATGCTCCACCAAAAGAAGATATAGTTGTCCCATATACCAGGAAAAGCAAACAAGACCGATGAGCATTGAGCCAGATTTCCCACAATATGGTCCAGTTACATACATCGGTATTTGAAAAGAGCGCAGTGATTTTCAGGATTATCAGAAGACTTTAAAGACCAATAAAAGATGGGTCTTTTTTTTTTCTCCTCAAAATTGTAGCTTCTGTTGGGCTGTAGATTTCAAACAAGAGAGTACTTTATTTCCTTTCCCAACTATCAGTCCTTTGCTTCAAAGGACTGAAGCAAATTAGACAACTAAGCCCCAAAGATACAAATAAATATCTTCATTCAGTGAATTCCTTCATCTTTGAATACATTTCAAATTTCAAGGACAGAATCTGTGGAATAAAGCTGAGACAAATTCTTCTTCTTCCAGTATGGACTTGCTGGCTACATTTTGTACTTCCCCTTTTTATTCCTTTGGTCAATCCCTCATGGCCCTCTAAATTGCAGGACATGCCAAATGATTTGATTCCAAGTTCCTGAGGCATTCTCAGCATTTGTAATATTCTAAATGAAATGTCTAGGATGTTCTTGTAGTTCTTGGGGAATGACGTACACCTTGGGTTTAGAATTATCAAGAATATGGGGCTGGGGATATAGCTCAGTGGAATAAGCGCCTGCCTAGCAAGCGCAGCGTCCTGAGTTCGATCCCCAGTACCGCCAAAAAAAAAAAAAAAAAAGAATATATGATCCTTCAACAGACATAATTTCTCCAAATCCATTTTCTAACCTTCTGTGAAGTATTGTTCTATTTCATGTTGAGCAGAGGAATCTACTTCTTCATAAAGTGGAAGCATAAAAGACCATATGAACTATATACAGTTACATCTCTTATTCCTTTTTATGTGCTTCACAATGAAATGAGTGGCACTGAGTCCAAAGGCCTTCCTAACAAGTGTTAAATTGTTCATGTGTAGTACTGTGAAACAAATTTGAAAAACACAGATGGAAATTTGATGGAAAAAACTAAAGAAGATCAAATATTTAGGATGACTAGTGCATTGCACTAGTCAAATTGCACTTCCTTCCCTAATAGTCACTCTGCTATTTATTGAGATATTGCTATGTTGTAGTAGTCAGAAGGTAGAGGTTATGATGCTAGATTTTCTATGATTTTATCCACAATCCAATGGGGCATTATCATGCCCATTATTGGAGACAAAACTAAGGTCCAGTATCCCATCCATCATCACAGAGTTAGTAAACTGTGGAGATGAGACTCCAATCCAAGTTTTCCTTTTGAAGTTGTTCGCAACACTTTTAATACCAAAACTACCTCCATTGGAATGGCATCCAATAACAGAAGACTATGTTTACAATTTATGGCAGTAAGCATTGTGTATTGGCTTTGTACCCTATTTTCTCCATAGATCACCAAGATGTTATAAAATCCTTCACAAAGTAATTTCATACTTTATATCTTTCCATGGAATCTCTATCCATAAAAGTTGTTGTTATTGATTGAGGCATCCCATTGTCTGGGAAGATTTATGTTTTATTCCATTAGAAGTAAGAAGTGAACTATTGATCAAACAAAGCAAAATGAAGTATTACCTGAACTGAACAATATGGAAGGTTTTTTAAGAGATGACTTGGACCTCTTTCCTCCAATCTTAATAATACAGAAAAAAAAAACCTAAGTAAGTATATAGTGGAAAGAATTAATGGGGGTATAGAAAAATGTCAACTCATAAAACCCCACAGCATTGCCTCTTATACTCAGAGCACTTATGTGCTTTAATTTTTAGATGAGTTAGCAGCAGTGAAATTGTTTAATCTTTCTGGAGCTCAGTTTTCTTAAAAGAAGAATAAGAACAAGAAAGTCATTTCTCATTTCCTGGGGCTGTGAAGGTCAGGAAATGATAGCCTGTACTATGTGCTTTGTTATTCTCATACCCTCTGGGCAGACTCATCCTTCCTGAGTTACAGCGAGTAGCAGGACCTGTTGCAGATGCTGTGGTCCTTGGTGAGCCTTCTCAGTGGAAGACAATAACCTGTCATTTCCCAGCTTAAGCGTCCTTCAGGCAGCAATGCCTATGGGAGAAGAGTGATCTACATGGAGCCTGATTTTAACCAAAATCAGGAAGAGAAGTACGACTTAGGCCCAGAAACTTTCTAAAAAGTTCAATTGAACGCCTTTATGTGTTTTTCTCATTTACAATCGATCTCCCAAGGTGGAGGCACACAAATTTCCTCTACCTCTACTTCTTAAAAGGATTTATTGCACTGTGAGGTCTATTTCTCCTCCTTTCCAGATGGAGGAAGGCAGGTCCCCACTAAGGAACCCCAAAAGTGTGTGTGTTCAGGCTCAGTGGGAATTCACACTCCAACTGTGTTCTTCAGTGAGCTTTTTCCAAGAATGTAAATTTCATCCTCTTCATTTTATCTATTTCTACACAAGGTCTTGATGACCTGCTTACATTCCCCTGAACTGGTTGACTTTGCATGCTCCATTTGTATGCTGACCTCAGTATATTTCTTTCCTTTGATGCAATACATTACCTAGCACAGCTACATGGCCTACTTATACTAAAAAGTCCATGAATAAACATGAGACCCTGCCATAAATGTGATAGTGAAGTTGTTAGATTTAGGTTGCTCATTTCAGTACTAAAATATTAGCAAGGGAAAAATGAATTGTTCTAGGACTATGCCTTGGCTTACTTGTCTCCAAGATTTTGCTTTTGCATTTCTGTTGCTTTTAATGTTCCCCTTGTTTTTCCAGTTAAAGTTTAAATTCTACCAACTATGATACTGAATCTTGCCTATAAACATTCCCTTAATCTCCCAAACCTGGCCTCTATTGTCTGTAGAATTCATTTATTAACGTACTTAAGAACTGCCCTGCAATATTACTTTGCTTACTCTCTTGCCACGTATTCATCTTTCCTTCTGGTTAGTGTCACTGTAATGTTACTTCTCCCTGCCTAGGATTTTAACAGCTTGAGCACAGGAATGATTAATTGAACTTCTAGGCAATCCCATTACCCCTAGTCCGATGCTCCAATGTAGGACACCCTCAAGGAGTCATGCCTTGTACTTTTTACTTTAAAAGGGAGAATATAAATGCTTTGTGTATTTTACAAGATGAAATTATATTGAGGCGTTACTTTTTTAGCTATTCCTAATCCTTTTACTCTGAACATGAAAAACTTAAAATTTTCTTTTCGAATTACCAAGGTAACAGCACAGTTACAATGACGATGATGACTGTGCATGGCAGGGAATAACTGCCAGAATTCAGCATTTTGTCCTATGTATCATATATATGACACGATTTTATATATAATGTGATGTGTGTGTGTAGTCTTTCTTTGTTCCTAGTTCCCAGCACAAAGTATCAGAAACCCTTGGACGATGATAGGAGTTGTTTTTTCTTCCTCATATCAAGCCTCTTTTCACTCTTCTTGAGTCTATGCTAATAGGGTACATTAAGCAGGGGCCCTAGACAACCTCTGGCTGGTGACTAGAAAAACCAGCCATGTGATTAAACGATCTGAAGTTTCAGACTTTCAATCTACTTTCTGAGAGTTGGGAGGTGAACAGAGACTGAGTTCAGTTAGGCGGCTACTGATTTAATTGATCACACTTACATAATGAAATCTCGACGATGAAGTTCAGAAGCTTCCTGGTGGGTAAACACATTGCTCATGGTACTGACACCTCTCTCACCACAGAGGTGGCAGATCCTAACACCATGAATGAAACTATTTTTTTTTAAACAATGCCTTGAGCTGGTAACATATAAAAGGATGAATGGTAGGACAATTGAAAACTTAACATCAATAAAGAATGTTCATGAGAATTTATGGGAAAACTAACAGGAGGATACAAGTGGATATGATACCCTTTAATCTGAGTTTCAACTGTATTTTACTTTATGACTGATGATTTACAACAAAAATCTTTGGTAAGTTATCACTTGGCTAAGAAAGGCCAGGGGCCAGTTCATACTGATGTTTGCATCCTAACCATTTGGTGCCTGGCATATAACAGAAACTTGATGAATGAGTGTAGCATGAGTGGAATCTTAGAACTAGTGAGTGAATGTTTTAGTGGGTTGATTATAGCTACTAGAGTATAAACGTCTAGGTTCCAACCTTGGGTACCAGTGAATGTGACTTCATTTGGAGACTGGGTTTTGGTAGAGGCAATTAAGTGAAAGATTTCAAGATTGAATCATCCTTGAGTAACCATATGGGCCCTAAATCTAATGACAAATGTCCTTATAAGGTCAGAAGAAAATGACATCAGAGAGTTAAGCCACATGAAGAAGGTAGCAAAAGTTGAAGTTCAGCTTCCAGAAGCCGTGGGACACCTGGAACCATCAGAACCAGGAAGCTGCAAGGAGAAATTCTTCCCTAGAGCCTTTGGAGGGAGGCGCACACTACTGAAAGCTTGATTTCAGAATTCTGGCCTCTAGAACTGTGAGAAAATACATTTGTATTGTTTTAAGCCAAGTTCATAGCAATTGGCTATGGAAGCCCTAGGAAAGGAACACAGAGGTATAAAAAGAAAACAAAACATGTGACAAGGGCTTTTGGCAATTGCCAATGATTTTAACCATAAAACAATTCAATAAATATTTTTCCAGTATCTACTCTGTGGCCGACACTGCTCTGGGGAAACATCCATGAACAAAATATACAGAGGGCCTTAGGTTACTTCTGGTACTTAGGTTCTAGCAATATTCTGGTCAGAGAAACCAGTATATTTGATGTTCCTTTAACCAAGGCATGCTTGTGTCTGTACCTACATTGGAACCAACTGTTAAAAACAGCTCATGGTACTGACACCACTCATGCAATAAAAACTGCGCTGCATCTGGGGAAGCGCTTCTTCTCCATAAAGGATGAAAGCTCTGCATTTCCAGATAAGAGGTGTTATTTTTTAATGAGGAAAGTGGAAGAAAGACATTTGGGATTTTATGACCTTCAGAGTTCTCTTCAGCTCCTGGGAACTGCCCACTTGCTTGCAATGAGACATTGATCTTCTCTGAGCTAGTAGAAAGGCTGTTGCTGAAATGGAACAATGTTTTAGCTTGGAGAAAAATCAAGGAAATTTTCTCCAAATTTGTTTTTATACAAATACTTTAAAATGTTTCTTAAGCCTTTGACAGGTGCCATTGATTATCTGGCAGAGAGAACTAGCTGACAACCGGGCAAATGAACATACAGTAAGCCAATATTAAAGGACAAGTTGGATTTTTAAAATGTGTATATATTTGGTTTGTATTTTTGTTTTGTTTTGTTAAGATGGTGTCTTACTATGCAGTGCAAGATAACTTTGAACACGTAAGGGCCTGAAGCAATCTTTCTACCTCAGTTAGCCAAGTAGCTAGGGTTATAGGCATGCATCACTATGCCCACCTAGATCTATATAGTTGTGCACGTGATAGTCTACTGCTTTTCATGCTATAAACTTAATTAAATCACCTTAATCAATATAAATTTAAAATAACCCAAAATAATTTTGTGCTCAAATTATTTGAGCAGAATATGCCACACCAACATTTCATCATAGTTTTCAAAATCCATTTGGCTTCTAAGTGCTTCCTCTAATGCTACAGCATTTCTGAGGTCTGCCGGATTTGTATCAATTAATAAGCAGAGTAAAGCTCTGAAATGTTGGACAGCTAAAGCAAAGGAAATAAAATCTTGTAGGTCTAATGTTTTGTGCCTACCGACAAATCAGAAAGCATCCTTACATTTCAATATGTCAGTATTATGTCTTAACTGTACTTACCCAGATTCAACTGGCAAAGAAAACCAAATTAACTGAAAAACAATCTTCTAAATTGGCATCTGCCATTTCACTAAATGATAATGAGCCCTGTGGCTAGCGTGTGGTGAGAACTTTAGATCGCTCAGCTTGTTTAGTTCCTGGATGGTGTACGTGTGTGCGCGCATGAGCATCTGAGTCAAATGTAATTTTTTTGCTTAAAGTTACATAAATTTTTATACAGCATGTTCTCTGATGCCAAGCTAGCTACTGTCACTATCTTTTAATCAGCTTTTAAATTAACTGTATTAAATTTCTTAAAATGGATACAGATTGTTTTGTATGGGTGACTTCAGGGATTTTTCAAAAGTAGATTTACCCTGGAATGTCTATCTTGTATAGAATCTAAACTCAAAAAGAGAAAGACAGGAGATGGAGAAAGTATTTGTTGAATATTGTAGGGACACAGCTAAAAGTACGAAAAATGCTAACTGTAGCTTCAGCAAATAGAAATCTGCAATCTCTTGCTTCTAGAGAAACTCTAAAATTATAAACATTTATTAAATTGATGAATTTTGGGCTAACTTTTTAGACAACAACAGATGGTTAATACCACTATCATAGATTTGAAGAAGATAGTATAAGGTCTCTACATTTGAAGACCTTCAAATATTTTCAAATGAAGATAAGACAGATATCTGAAAAGACTATAGAATAATGCGGAAAAGGCTGTAATAATGAGCTAAATAGTACTTAGGAGAAGAAATGGTACATTCCATTCATGATCGCTACAGACTCTATGTACTCTATGAAATGAAGAATTGTCCGCTCCAGACCGAAGCCTTCTGCTTTCAGGGAAATACAAAAAGGACAATTGCCAAAAGAAGTTCAAGCAATACAAGGACGAAACGAGTGAGAGAAGGAGAAGCTGGGAAGGGCAGAAGAGGCCTACGACATTTACTGAGTGCTCGTGTCCTGAGTACCTTATACACATGGTGTTATTTGATGTTCACTCCAATTCTATGCTCTAGGTCTAATTTTCTTTATCCTATGAATAGGTACCAGAAAGTGAGGAGATCCAGTAAGTGGTGGGACTAGAATTTGAATACAAAGACTGCTGGGTTCCAATGGTTATTTTTGCTCCATTGCATTGGATTGCTTTCCCTTGTTCCCCAAATTTTCATCTTGCTCTGTGGAGTACTGAGACTCAAATAGTGTTTCCTTCTGAAGGATGCTGCAGGATTTGGCAAAGTTCATTACTAAGGCTATGCTAAAATTCAGACTTTCTGGCCTGTGGTACAGAGTGATGTGAAATGTCTTACTAGTCAACTGCTATTAGACTACTGTTACAGTTTCACGGAGATTGGGCAAATATTTTAGGAATGATCAGGAAATAAATAATGGTTAAAAGTCACCTAATCAATAAGTTTTCATCTTCTCATTCCCTGACTTTATAGATGAATAATACTTCCCAATCTTATTTAACTGTCTTGAGGTATTCCAAATAGAAATGTTCACTGTCATCCTCAGCTTGACAGTTATGATTAGGTCCAGATTTTGAAAATCCCTTGAGAAATTGAGAATGAAGATATTTCCTTTCCAAGAAAAAATACTGATGACTGACATTTCTTAGAGAACATACACTTCAGTATTTTTCTCATTGCTAATAATTTATAGTGCTCTAAAATTAGACTTGTAAACCTGAGCTGAATGAAAAATTGTTATTACTGGATGAGCAATGGTTAGAAGTTGGCTCAGATAATTGTGCTGCTAAAGTAGAGAGCCATTTACTTACTGTTTTAATCCATTTTGTCCTGCTTGAACAGAATGCCAGAGTGGGTAAGCTACAATGAGCAAATGTATTGGCTCACAGTTCTGAAAGGTGGGTTGTCTATCATCAAGGTGCCAGCATATGGTGAAAGCGCTCTTGACGTGTCATGACTAGGCAAAAGAGACCACATCATGGGAGGACTGGGAGGGCCAAATTTGCCCTTTTATGCCAACATTAATCCCACAGAGGGAGGCAGGTGCCTCCTGAGCTAATTGGCTCCTACAAGACCCACCTCTTAATTCTGTTAGATTACAACCTGAGCTTTAGAGTGGACATACACTCAAACCACGGTACTTCTGTACTTTCAGAGGTGCTGAAAACGTTACCCCTAAATGGTTCCTTCATGATTTTCTTCTACAGTTTCATGGACATAGGGCATATATTTCAAGAGTGATCAGAAAATAATTAATGAGTGAAAGTCACCTAACCCATAAGTTTTCTCTGACTAGAGGCATTTGTGTTTCTACAAGGTCTGGACCTAAATGGGCATGGGAAAGGGTTAGGTCCTCAGGAAACAAAACAACAATCCAAACCACAGATGGAGGGTCCCCAGTATGGAAAAGTCTGTGTGTAAACCTCTTTTATTTCTTTCCTGAAAACTTATCACAACCCTTAAGAATAACGAAAATACATACTCCATGTTCCCCATGTACTCCATCTCCAAGAAAGGAAACATATATGACCTAAAGACTCTAAAATTAAAAAAAGCAACAGAGAGGAGTAATAGCTGGGGGTGAGGGAAGCAAGCATCCTGCTGTTTTTCCTCCGCAAGCTCTCCAGCGGTGAGCTATACTTCCAGGCCCCTGGTCCTGCTGTTTTTAAAGAGATTGGCATTGATTTTATGATGTAGCTGGAGGATACTTGGAGGAACTTAATGGAATAGGGACTGTGAAAATTTTAGGAATGTGGAAAATGTAAAATCAAGGGTAAATGTAAAATATTTACCAAACAAGCCAGTGTGGGCACAAGTCAATGGCTCTTTTCACTCTGTCCCAGTTAACCCTGTGCTAGCTGGCTGCTCCTGAGGGCTCTAGTGGGCTAACAAGCATAATCTGAGGGTTACACAAATGGCTGAGAGCCATGAGTGGTTTCCAGCTGCTGCTTAAATATTATACTGTTTTAACAAGCAACGAGTATTAGCTGAAACTCAACCTAAATATAACCAAGATAGTACTTTGTCAAAATTTACTTTTTTGAATTGGGCCTAAGTAGTGTTTGGGGTTAGAGGGATAGATCATTGGTAGAGTGCATGTTTAGCATGTGTGAGGCCTTGGATTCAAGCCCCAGCACAGAACAAAACAAAACTAAGAACACGGCATTTTGTCTGTCCTTGTTTAGCAGGTGGGCATTAGAGAGTCTATAAAATCTCCCAGATGTCCTAGAGACTGGAGGAGACATAATCTCTGAAGAAATAATGTGGACTGGATTAGTCTAGATTGGTATTTAAAAATTTTTGCTTCAGATATTATTTCCAAATATTCATCATTTGTGTAAATTTATTTAATCTGTTCTTACACTTAAAGCTCTGAGGGAAAAAGTCACAAGCTACTTGTTCTTGTAAGTGTGAACAATGGATCTTGGTGACTTCTCAGGGTAAGCTAAAGCTACGCATTAAATATATTTTCCCTAAACAACAAGCCTCAGAGGAATTTGACAACACGTGCTCTTCTCTCCCCTTTGGTTCATGACATCAACTGGATCTGCTTTGGGAAAGGCTGAACCTTTGCAAGATGGCTGACTTCATGCCAGTCAGCAGGCAAACTGAAGTGGATCCTCTTTTACTATAGACTAAGGTGATGCAGTGCCAAGCTGAAAAGCAGTATTCATGTTTTTCTCCTAATGCCTGATATCTGAAAGTGAAACTGAATGTCAGGGATAAAAACGTCAAGCAGATCATCACTAGGTTTCCGTGGGCTTGTTGGAGATCACAGAGTTGAAACTTTTGACCGAGGTATGGGCAGATCAGCTCGGCTCTGCTGTTCCGCATCCATTCCCCGCCGTCCCTCATTCATTTTATTGTGTCCGCTTGAAACTGAAGTAGCATTCATCTGGATTCCTATGCAAGCTTAAAGATGGGAAATTTGCAAAAGTATTAAAGAAAAGATTTTTTTTAGAAAAGATAAAATTCATGACCTTTATGTAAATATAAAATGGATGTGTCAAAGGTTTTATTTAATCTATTAATTAATGAGGGAATTTGTAAGATGTTACAAGCAGTTGAAAGAAGAATCCAAAGAGAAGGCATACATGAAGGCCATCAGAAATGTTGAAATAAATTTGAATTTGATTAATGGGTACCAGAATGACTTCTTCCACATAGGGGAAGGAAATCCACTGAAGTTCCACCAAATTCATTTGCACATTTGTGGGCAAGGATCATACATATTTCCGGTTTTTTTTTTTTCTTATCAGCATTACTGATAGTAGTCAAAGTGTGGTAGCATCAACTGATAAATGGTCTAAAAACCCCAGCATTTATCTACACAGTGAAACACCACTCGGACTTAGACCAGTGGTGAGTACTCATTCTTGCTATAATATGGATGAACATTGAAAATATTGTGCTACCTCAAAGGAACTGACACAAAAGGCCGAATGTCACACAATTCTGTTTGTGTGAACTGTCCAGGATCGGCAAATTCATACACGAGAAGGTGGTCAGTGATTGACAAGGGCTGGGAAAATGCAGACATGACAGTGAATGTTAGTGGATATGAGCTTTCCTTTGGAATGGTGAAAATGTTCTGAAATTAAATAGCGATAGTTGCATAATGGTTAATCATTCTCAGACTTTCAGTTTCTTACAACTTAACAAATTGTAAAGAGCCCAAGTAAAGTGAAAGGTGCAGAGACCTAATAAAATCAGATTGCTTTACAACCTGGGAGGACATTTTAGACCATGCCTGGTTTTTTGTTTAAAAATCCAGTAATTTTTTTAAGGCCTTTCAGTAGTTTGCAATTTTTCCCTAGAGAAGAAAACCCAACTAAAATTATGTTTGTATCTCTAGGATTATATAAAACAGAAAGCAATAGTCTTCTCCTGCATCTGTTTGCCAAAAACAATCAAAATAGAACAACAGATGGACCAAGGAGCAGACTTGAAAACTGGAGAAATCAAATGGAAAGAAAATCAAGCTTTAAAATACTCTTTGCTTAATCATTGTCCCTGCAGCTTATTACTTTGTGTTCCACATTGTGGAAAATTTTAAGAGAAAAATACTAAATTATCTGAACTATCTGAAGCTCCCTGTTTGCATTTTACAATCTGTTCAACATTGTGGAATGCTAGGAAAAGTGCCATGAATGGAAAACCTTAGAGAATGAGGTGAAAATCATGTGACAGGTCTTCATGGAAGGACGGGGAGACACCACACTACATCACCTTCCTATTAAGCCTTCTTACCCGATGCCCTCCCTGCAAAGTTCTAGGCCTTCGAGTTGTTCCTGAACCTCTTCATGCTCATTTATGAAGCTTCTACCTGGGTTAGGTCTTCTACCTGGAGTAGAAGCTTCTACCTGGTGTAGGTCTCCTTCCTACTTCCCTACTTTTTTGTTTTTTGTTCTCATGAAGACTCACAGTCATCTTCTCGATGTTCCCTGCCCTTCCACTGGGAGTTTCAGCATATCCTTACCCTACAGTAGTGAACAAACCAAGCAGGCACGATTCCCTTTTTTCCTGGAAGGGCGTAGAGCGAGCTATCACAAGAACTTGTAATTTGTTATTTTTCTTCATGCCACGTTTTATTTAGACACAATGGTTAAATATCCTTGCCAGATTTCTTGGACTAGAAAGAGCTGCTGCACTATCATTTTGAATAGGTATACCTTAAATATTAGTGATTTTGTTTGACCTTTGTTAAAAAGGATGCCTATGCTTTTTTCTCAATGCCAGCTGGGATGCCCCTCAACACTCCTAAAATTCAATGAGGCAAAAGGGTTGTTTTAGTTTGCTAGGGCTCCATTACAAGTACCATTGACTGAGAAGCTTAAACAACAGAAATTTCTTTTCTCACAATTCCGGAAGCTAAAGTCTGATGTCAAAGAGTTGGCAAGGTTGCTTTCTTCTGAGGCTTCTTTCCTTGGCTGTTTTCTCCCAGTGTATGAGGTATAATAAAAAAAAAAAGAGGATAATTTAAGTTTTATAAGTTTATTATAGTAAAAGACAAACTGCCATTAGACTTCTTCAGAATAACTCCCCTCACACGCGAATTCCATCATTCTTGCCATTGTCTGGAACAGTTCTGCAAATCTTCTTTCATCAGTGTCTGTGGTTATACTATCATGATCTCCTTGATGTCTTGAATCAATGCAAAACATTTCTCTCTCATGATCACTGTTACCTTAGAGAAGAGCCAGAAATTTCATGGTGCCGGGTCAGGTGGATGAGGACACACAGTAAATTTTTACATGCCCACCTTTCTGTTGAATAGCACTTGGTAGTAGCATTTTTGATCATGCCTCATAAAGACATTTGAAAGATATAAAACTTTGGACACATAATAACTTGAAAAATGTTCTTCGGTCCAGGTATCTGTGGTTGATCTAAACATTCCTACAAATCATCACAAGTATTTTTATGTGAACTTTGTTGAAATATAACTTGTAGAGCATAAATTTAACTAATTTAAAATGTATGATAATTAGGGGCTGAGGATGTGGCTCAGTGGTAGAGTGCTTATGTAGCATGCAAGAGACCCTAGATTTAATTTCTAAAATTGAAAAAAGAGCACAATAGTCACAAGTTATGTGTGAAGTAAGGAAAACTATTGTGCATGTTGTATGTAGATAAATAATACTTTATGATAATTCAACAAGATTGATATTACTGGCGTTTATCTCTGAGAACATGAGGGAACTCGCTTCCTCAAATGTGAACAGCTGATAAATAAAAAAGCAAGCCTATCCAGTTCTAAAAACCCAGGCCTTATGCCCTGTACCACCTCCCGCCCCTTTTATATGAGAAATACACTCCATGTGTAGAAATGAAAGAGTCTAAATAAAACAAAATAAAAGTCACCTATAATCCCATTACCGAGTTATTCACTTGCAATCATTTTGGCATACACTCTTGCAGTTGCCTTCCTTTTCACACGATCAAGGTGATACAGCTTGATGTATTTGGTCTGTTATAACAACGTACCATAGGCTAAGACACCTACAAAACAAACACTAGTTCCCACAGTTCTGAAGACACCAGCAGACCCCATGTCTGGTGAAGGGCAGTGTTCTAGTTCACAGATGAAAAAAGACGAGAGCTCTCTGGGGTCTTATATGAGAGCACTCATCCCGTTCACTGACAGCTCTGTCTTCATAGCCTAATGACCTACCTCCCACAGTCCTCAGCTGCTAATGCTGACACTTTGGAGGGTAGGATCTCAACATTTGAGTTTGAACACAAACATGTATTCCATTCAGAGTATGACTTCATAAACTCAGCTGTAAAGAAAGGTCACACTTATTTTCTTTTAATAGAACTAAATTTACCCTTGGCCTCCATTCTTATATCCTTGTAAGCATTAGGCTCTGGATCTTCTTTAGGGTCATAAAGGAAGTGAGAGACTTCTGCACCACTGGGATCGGGGGAGACCTTGGATTTTCAATCTAACATGGCACCCTCAATCACTGTCTCACTGTCTCACAGTCCAGGAGATCAGGGAATCCATGTTTCAAGGTTCAGAATAATATGGGGCAATATTGGGGCAAAACTCAGTGTTTAGCTGAACTTTTCTCTGACATCCTCCCACCACCCTAGTTTACTTTGAGGCACTGCATACCATACCCTAGTCTGGACATATTCTCTCCTTATCTGCCTGTCACTCTGTCTCTTCCATAATTCCTTCTCATGGTATAATCCTGTATGCTCAAGTTTTTAAAAAAATAAGAGCTAGGATGGGAAATGTTTATAGTTTGAGGGGAGAATGGGGGGGAATAAAGGACTTGCTTTTTGAGAGAGATTTCTATTTATTTATTCTGGTTATCATTTGCAAAATCAGGATCACATTCTATCTGCTGTGTTTATTCAATCTGGCAATCTTTATATTTTTAAATTAGAATTTTCTCTTTATTGTTGAGTTTCAAGAATTCTTTGTTTTATTTTAGATATAAATCCTTCATTAGGTAAGTATCTTGCCTTACTTGCAAGGTAAGTACCTTGCATTAGGAAAGTATCGTTTTCTCCCATACTATATTTCATTCTCTTCACAGTGAGCAGAATTTTTAATTTTAGTAGACTCCAGTGTATCAGTTTTCCCTTTCATAGATTGTGCTTTCGGCATCAGTCTGAAAACTCATCCTTAAAGGTTATATATATATATGTACTTTTTTTTTCCTTATAGCGGCTTTATAGCCCTGGACTTTACATTTAAGTTTGTGGTTCATTTTCATTTTCAGTCAGTTTTTGTGACAGGTATAAGGTCTAGATATAGGACCTACCTCCATTTTTAGAAAAACCTTTCCTTTGTCCATTGAATTATCTTGCATTCCACTGACCCATGTGTTTATTTTTTTCGTGGATGACCATATTGTCTTGGTTGTTGTATCTTTGTATCATCTAGAAATTGCATAGTTCAAGTCTTCCAGTTCTGATCTCATTTTCAGTATTATGTTAGTTATTCTAGGTCTCTTGCTTTTCCACATATACTTTAGAATTAGTGTGTTGGTTCTTACAAAATATTTGGTGAGGATTTCACATGAATTACATTGAATCTCTTGAGGATGAGAAGAACTGACATCTCTGGCCAGAACTGTCAACCAGTAACTGAAAGGAATTGGTTTTAAATGACCAGTTGCTCCAGCCCCGAGGTGGCCCTCATTTTGCATGCTCTGTGTTGTCTCCTAGAGGTCCCCAGGAAGAGCAAATATCAATTGTTCTCAGGGGCAACTTCTCCTTCACTGAGCTTTGTTGCTGTTTTCTCTTCCATGCTCACTGCGTGCTCCCCAGCCAGTGTTTCCTGGAATAACTTTCCAAGTAACCTAGTACGTACTCAAAGCCTTGGCTTAGTATTTGTTTTGGGGGAATCCAAACTAAGATCTGTTACAACACTGGCACTGATTCAGAATCGCTAATCCGAATTTTTCACATTTAAAATGCTCAAAATACAAAATTTTTGAGCACTGATATGAGTCTATAAGTGGAAAATTCTACACATGACCTTCTGAGATGAGTCACAGTCTAGAAGCAGGCACGCTAAAAATATTATAGGATAAAATTACCTTTAGACTATGTATGTAAGGTATATGCAAAACAATTAAGTTTTGTGTTTAGATTTGAGTCTCATCCCCAAGGTATCTCATTGGTATATGCACATATTAAAGAAAAAAAAAAACCTTAAATCTAGCCAGGTGTGGTGGTGTACACTTGTGTTCTCAGTACTTGGGAAGCTGAGGCAGGAAGATCACTGTGAGTTCAAGGTCAGCCTGAGCCACATAGTGAGACCTTGTCTCAAGAAAACCAAAACCAACCAACCAACCAGCCAAACAACTAGACAAGCAAAGAATCAAAGAAACGAAAAATCAAACCTAATACACTTTTGGTTCCAAGTATTTCATATAAGAGATAATTAATTCATGTACTAAACAGCAAGACAATTCCCATTTCTTAAATACACTCAGTTTCCAAAGTTCAATCAGTTATAATTGATATAGACATAAAATCCAGTCAGGTAACTTGTATCTAACTTGACATTCAAATTTATTCTTTAAGAGGTAAAGAGCAAGCACCCCCTCAAGTCGGCTACCTCTCCAGAAGGAAAGAAAAAAAAAAAAAAAAGAAATGCATTAATTCCAACAAGCGTGCATGTGCACGAAAATCTATCTTAAAATAGCTAAAATGGTAAAAGATGTGTTGCTATTTTAAAGTCAGAAGATTTGGGGTTGCCTCAGGCAGCTTTAAGGTTCCAGAGTGTTATGGCTCCCTAGATTCAGGTTAGACAATTAGAAATGCAAAAGCATGCTGTGGTTTCAGTGTCTGCCTCCCCATAATTTTGTAGTAGGAGGGTGGGAGAAAGTGAGGGAGGAAAGCATAAATGGCACTAAGAGAACTGGTCCAACTATCTGTCTTTATTTTTAATAACCTTCAAAGTAAGTCATGCCTGCTGAGAACTGCGAAAGCACCAGGCATTTGTGTGTGGGGGAGTCCTCTAAGAATGCACCCCTTGAAGAGAGAAAATGGCTTCATAAAGAAATGATGCCAACACCACACTCCACTCTTTTAGAAACTCTTCTCTCCTTGCAACTGTGGACCGAAATATCCACTATACCAAAGGCTCAGTCAGCTGTAAAAACAATGTATTATAACTTGATATTTATTTATTTTTTTGAAACAGAGCCTCGCCCCTTCCATTTCACATTCTGCAATCTTCTAAAGCACCCAGTGTGCCTTTGCTGCCCTCGAGGGAGTGCAGAAGTCTGCTGAAACATCCTTACTTCTGTAATATAATTTTTCTTCAAGAGCCTGAGCCAGGGCTGGCTGAGTTCCCATCCAGTTTTTGGAGGGAGAAACAAAGAGGAATTAATTAAGCTTATCAGACAGTCCTGAAAAAGTGTAATATCAGCCCTTTATTATGCTATCCTGTCAGCTGACACATGGTTCACTTTCCCTTAAGGAACTGGGTTGGAGCTGCAGATCATGGAAGAGGGGCTTTGCTATCCCAGACCACATGCTCAAGTGATTTAATCTAGTCTCTGGAGAGCCCTCACATCATAAATGGCAATGTGTTCAAATGATCTAATCTATGAAAACATTACCTCAACACTGCTAAAATTCAGTCACTATCACCATATCTCTCTTCCCTGTATCACCAAACTTCATGGGAGAGAAATCATTGTTCCATTACTTTACCATTTAATATTTCCTTAACTCTGTGACCTATTGTCATAGTACACTTGAATGGTGTTCTTATTTTGAAGTCACCAAGCACCTCAGAGTATCCAATCCAGTATCTATGCTTCAGTCCAAGGGGATTGCACCATTAGATACCACTTACTGACCTCTGATTTGGTTTTGAAGCTTTCTGTTTCCTTTTTGCAGAAATGGTCCTAGAAGTTTTTTCTGTCTCTTTCTTGTATGTCTTCTGGGCCATTCTTTGTGGTCATTCTCCAAGATTCTTTCTCTCAATCTCTCATTCATTAAATTACTTCTTTCAACAGGGACCAGTTCTCTTACTGTCAACCACTACTTCCCTGATGGCTGGAGCTGCCCTCAACAATCTTGTGTGATGAAGTACCCTAGAGGATGGAACTGTCCAGTGGAGAATGCTGAAGCCAGACGTGTAAAGAAACTTGGTTGCTGAAATTACTTCATGGAGCCACCATACTTGTTCCGCATTATCTATCTCCTGAGTTCCTCTATGCACTAGAATAAGTCTATGTGTAGAAGTCATTCTTATTTTGTACCTTTTATAATATGTAACAGAATTTTAATAATAATAATGATATAATATGGATATAAAATACTCTGCTTATAAAATCAGTGTGAATCTTACATGATATAATATGGGTCAGGTATTTAGCTCAGTGCCTCTGTGGTGTGTGTCAGTCAGCATTTACTAGAGAAACAGATATAACGCAAGACATAAAATGTATAAGAAATGATGAGTTTGGCTTACAGTGGTCAGCCGCAGTGTTGAATGAAGAAGTGTACAGACAGTGTCTGCATGCTGGAGGAAGAAGGATCCACTCCAAGGTCTGGAGGTCACTGTAGTGAGTGTTCTGTGCAAGTCTATATTAGGAGGCCGATGGATCTGCAATGGAATGCTGAAGAATCTACGATGAAGGCCGAAGAGTTTACACTGGAAAGCTGAAGAGTCCCAGGTAGAAACAGGAGATAACCACCAAACTGAAGGCAGACGAGCTCTTCAGAAGAACCAGCCATCAATCCATCCTCATTTCCCTTTTATTGTATGCAGGCTACCTGCGGGCGGAGGGGGTGAAAGAGGGGGACATGGGGGAAAGTCCTTTACACTCACACCATCTCCCTGCCTTCCTTTTGCATAGGGTCAGGATGTTTGGTTTCCTGCTGAGTCACTTAGTTAACCTGAACTTCTCGAGTTGACATAATGTATTAACAATAACATGGTCAAAATATCATAGCTATTATTACAAACTCTATGCTTGCATTTCCATTGGCAGCATATGCATCAAATATGACGAGAACTGCCCTCAAAACCAACTCCTAATATCCCTCATTCTCTGGTTTATGACACATCTCTTGTTAATGAAGGTGTTGATTCTCTCCATTTTCCTATTCCTAGATCAATTGCTAAGTCATACCGAACTAAGCCTATTCTTGCTCCCTAATCTGTCTCCTTGCATGCTGTCCAATCAAGCTCTTCTGTTTGCTTCTCTTTTCTTAATTCTGTTGCTTGGCTCATGTTTTTCTTGCCCAGAATGTCTTCATGCTTCATCCACTCCCTGCACGTCAATACCTCAGTTAAGCTTCATAGCCTCATGGAAAAAGTCTTCCTTCCAAACTGGATGCATTTCCCTCGTATTTTTTCTTCCTCTGTTTATTTGGGCTGTATTACTTTACAGCAGTGATTTCTGAAATTATAGGGAGCATCAGAATCATCTAGAAGAATTATGGAAAAGCACAGATTGCTGGGCCTCAGTCCCCGATATCCTGATTCAGAAGGTCTGGAGTGGAGCCTGAGAATTTGCATTTCTCATAGGGTCCTGAGGAATGCTGCTGCTGCGGGGGTGGCTACTACATATGTACAAGTGCTTTACAGCAATTTAGATCTCATTCTCCCCCGTACTGTAAACATCTTGAGATCAGAAAATGTGGTGTATTTTAGTCTTTGCATTTCTTGCAGTGCCCAGCACAGAGTAAATACTTAACAAGTATTTATTAAAATTGAATAGTGCATAAGGCCAAAGTATTGCTTTTGAACTTGGCACTGAACCTTTGGAGTTACCTTAAATTGCCGGTTTCCAGCAACCAGAAAGAACACATCTAATTGCTTTTGCTGAGGGCGCAGCCAAATTCTTTCTGGCCTTTGCTGTCACTTTTAGTTTGAGGATGTGCACGCAAAGCATGCACTTGGAGAATGGTAAGTATGAAAGCACGGATGCGATGTGAATCCAGCAAGAGCAGTAGTTGAAGGGCTCCCCCACATGAATAGGAGGACAAAAGTTCAACACTTAGGAAACTAAGTACAAAGGTTGCCACAGTAAGGTAAAAGCAGACTTCAAATCTATAATTGTACCTGGAGAGAAATGTGTTAGACTTCCCTCTGAGAAATTCTGCTCCCTTTTATGCTTTTAGTGCTTCAGAAACAAGTCACTCTGAATTCAAATTGAGCTTCTAATTACTTCTATTATTATTCTCAGAATATTCTTCAGAACCAACAGGATTAGTATGAAGAAAATCAGTTGCAATTCTTCTTGGTCTGGAAATGTGGACAACTGCAGATTCTGGCAAATTCGTGTCCTGTTTTTCTCCTGTATGAAGATAACATACTTTCTCCTTCCACCTGTCTATATAGTGATCGTTTCAGGGTATTTTTTTTTTTCAGAAGGCTCAGAAGGAATTTTGCATATTGAAGTTGTTTTGGAAATCACGAGATAATCAAAAACAAGTCAGCCAGAGAAACGACACTCAATCATCTCCCCCAAAGACTTTCCTTCCTTGTTTTTAAGGAAGGAAAGTCTTGGGGCTGGGGATATAGCTCAGTGGAATAAGCGCCTGCCTAGCAAGCGCAGGGTCCTGAGTTTGATCCCCAGTACCGCCAAAAAAAAAAAAAAAAAAAAAAAAAGGAAGGAAAGTCTTACTTACTCTGAAATCAATGCTGTAGAAATTAGGGAAGGAGTATGAAGATCATTATGATAAAGGATGTGTGTCAAAGATGGATATTTTTTATTTTAAGGAGGCAATTCAATTGCATGAAGATGGAACACTTGAAAAGTCACAGCTCTGTATAACTGTTGTCGGCAGCAGCAGCAGCAGCAGCAGCACCAGCACCAGCACCAGCAGCACCAGCAGCAGCAGCACCAGCAGCACGGTTGGTAACTTTCCACTCATAGCACTGCCAACATAGTCAGCCTGCCCGGCAGCCTGCCCCACCCCCATTATGATTCCAAGTTTACAAGGGCATTTTGGTTAAATCAGAGACCCTTGGGACACTGCATTGCCTGGGGTCCCGACATTACTATCTGATAATATTTCCTTTTTGAAGGAAGCAGTTGGGTTTGCCAGATCATGACTTTTATCTACGATTCTTGAGTAAGGTGCCCCAAGGCTTCCTGCTCCTTCCTAGAGACACGCTGCAGATCTACAGTGATGGAGGGAGACGGGAAACATCTGCAGACCTTCTGTTAAAAATCCCTTGTTTGTTTAAACATCCTGTTTCCTTGCTATTTATCTTTATAGAAATTAGGGTGATGTTTATCCCTTTTTGTCTCAAGTTTAAAAATTATATCGATGTCATTGGGGGTCCATTGCTTATGTCAAGAAGAAGAAGAAGATTTAGAGAAACAAATAGAAAAACACAGTGGATTTCCCCACACCGTACCTGTCAGAATGACTTGTATTGGGGTAGCAGCAGAAGTCCCACTTCTCTAGGAAATTGCTATGGTCTTGTGGGGTTAGCTCACCCATGGAAGAGACTGAGTGACTGGGAGGCATTGTATAAGGGCAGCTAAACAGAGAATGAAATGGTTTGCCATCTACCTCAGGTCATCCTGTTTCACTGTGACAAAGCAAAACCAGCAGGGAGCAGAGAATTTCTAATTTTGGTGGCCTCTAGGGCCCAATAGCCTTGCAAAGTCTGGCATTTATTTATCACTTTAATTCCTGGTTTCAGAAGCTCATACATTTTACTGACAGTGATAAGCACTTATTTTCAACATTCCAGAGCTAGACTAATCTCTGTTGTCTCCTGGCCTTGCCTGTCACTGTTGAACTCACAATCCTTTGAAAAACACCATGGTCTATTCTTTAGCTCTTCCTGGGTCCATAGCTTTTGACATGTGGCTCTGAACTGCCCATTGATTTTAGTTAGTTTCTCTACCCTGACTCTGAACTCACTGTGTGATTTGGTTTGACCATTGGTTTGATTTTGCCTCATCAGATGTGATTCAGCAGAGGCTTGGAAAGAACTTGTTCATTTCCATTGTGATTTATACCTCTGTTGTTACCATGAGCAAGTACCCAGACTTCAATAGCAGAGAATGAGAGATATGGGAAGAAAGGCTGAGTTGCTTCATATGTCCCAGGAAAAAATAGGCTATATCAACTAAAGCCAACTGACTTTGGGCCAACACTCTTATCTTTAAATTCATGGTCAAATTCTACCTTTATCTTTCATGTACTTCTCAAGTATGCTAATGCTTTCTACCTTCATAGATGGGCCTGTGATGATAGCAATATAATTTTTAACCTTATTCGGGACAAGAAGAGATAGTGACTCCTTAACTTTTAGAAAGACAGAAAATGGCACGTTTAAATAAAAAAGGATTTTCAACACAAGTTCTGCATATCTATCTTAACCATAAGATTGTATAATATTTCTTTGGATGGATGTAACATATTAGACCAGAGCTAGTATCAAGGTTATACTCATTTTGTTGATGAAGAAGCAGTGGCTGAAAAAAATAAATTATTCAAACCAGTCCAAATTGGAGTAGAGATCTGAGCACCAGTGGTGGACTGTGGTAGCACTCCCACCATGTGCACCTGGTTGGAGAAATGTTCATCAGGAGTTGCTGTTATACCTTATTATCTATGGTTTTTCATTGGCCAGCTTCTCTCAATCAATCCTTCTGTCAACAAGTTGAATGAGATGATATATATCAGTGACTTTCAGACATTTTGCTCATAAAGTTACCCTGAGGTCTTGTGAGAGTAGAGATTTCTGGAGACACCCTAGAGATTCTCATTCAGCAGATTTGGGGTAGAGGCTGGATTTCAGTATTTCTAGTAAATTTCCCAGTGACAAGATGCTATCAGTCCCTAAAGCATGATTTGAGCGTGAGAAGTGCTTTGTCAACTCTAGAACCTATACAAATGGAATGCCAGCTCTGGTCACAGCCGTCAAGGCAAGAAAGAAGCAACACCCTGAGTGCACCATCCATGATGAATTGAGAATTTAGCTGGTGAAAACAAAGCATATATAACAAATGTATGAATTTTCAGTACAAGGAAGAGTGAGATAGGTGCCAAAGAAATAGTCTTTAATTAGAAACTAACTCTGGATGGAATAAACACGCTTCCTGGTACAGATCATTGCATCTTTGTGGTCTACTTACTAAATGTCAATTTTGCGACAAACCTTCTTCCCTCACATTAACGTGTGCAGATTATTGTTCTCCTAGAACTCACTGACTACTTGTTTGAACCTCAGCTTGCTGGCCCATCTCTTAGCCAAGGCTATCCCAACAGCTGTATAACCAGCAAAGTTGGTGGGCTTGGGTCAGGCTCCCTACAGTAGTCTGCACTAAGGGTGCTCATGTCAGTGACTTATGTGGAGAGTGCTTTCAGAAGAAATCTGAAGTGGGACATGGGAAGCAGGACACAGAAGGAGCGAAACATGATATGGTAGGGGTTGAAGCCTCGTTCTGACCCCATGGCAGCTCTGGAGCATTAACAACATCAAGAAGTGTCCCATGTCTGAGCCTCACCTTAGTCAGTAATGGTGAGCTGACCTCACACGGTATGGCAGGTCTGTTAGGTAGTGGCTCTTCCATGCGGATCTTGCAAGGCAAGACAGAGTTGCCTCCACTGTGACACCAGCTTTCTGAATTTCCCCCATTTTTACTCCAATTCTCAGAGTCTTTGTAAGCATCATTCCTTCCCAGAACTTCTTATTTCTCTTTTACTTAGCAAATATGTCTTCCATATCTATTCTAGGTACTATTTGTGTTTGTGTAAAGTCCTCCCAGGGCCTCGGCCTCTCTGCTTCCAATCCCACAGCACTGTCATTTGATGACCAATTCTGACCTGGTGGTCACAGGAAGAGCCCTGGCCCTTTCCCTCCAGGACCATGCATCTGTATTTTGCCTGTGGTCTTCTAAAGACTACTCTTGGTATAAGATTTAGTGATCTGCCTTCAGGTAGCCCGCCACCCTGTGCCACACTATAGCCAGGGAATCTCTAATAAAGAAAGCTTGACCACTTTGCTTGCCCTTAAAATCTTCAAGGGTGCTCTGGTTCCTTTCAGGGAAAGTTCCAAGTTTTTGTCCTGCTGTACAAGGCCCTCACGCTCTGATGTCTCAGCTTTGAGGAATGTTGAAATGGCCACTTGCAGGGCATCTGCTTGTCCAGGTCTTAGGTTGTTCTAGTTGGTTGAGTAACAGTTACTGTTGCCTTGTCTAGGAAAATGTCTTTCAGGATGTGATTGTTAAACCTTGAGATAGGGAGCTTATCTTCAGGAACCTGAGTTGGCCCTAAATGCAATTTCAAATGTCTTTATAGGACTAAGACAGAGGGAAACTTGATACCTAAAGAAGGTGAGTGAAGAGGCAGGCAGAATGTGGGATGATACCCTTAAGTCCAGGGTTTCTGGCAGACTCCAGAAGCTGAAAGAGGAAGAGCAGATTCTCCTCCAGAGCCTTTTGGGAGAGCATGGTTCTGTCAAAAGCTTGATTTCAGACTTCAAGCCTGTAGAACAGGGAAAGAATCAACTTCCATTGTTTTAGGGCATCTGGTTAGTGGTGATTTGTTACAGCAGCCACAGGAAACTCATACAGTTGTGCTATTCCTTCTTCCTGGAGTGACCCAGGCCCCTATCCTCTGCATCACACAGAGTTCACCGGGATGATGCCAATGTCTGCACCTACAAGCTACCACTTCCATGTGGCTCCTGAGATCTCTCCTCACCCTGCACTTAGGTTTTGGTTTAAGCAGGCAGCTATCCTCTGTCTCCCATAATTCCCTAACCAAAACGCTTTATGGTTGTCCTACTGTCATGCATGTCATTGTTGTATATTCTTTAGAATATGATTGTTTCTAGATCCAGCTCCTTATTAAATCCTAAATCCCCCTGGGCCTCATTTGTATTTGCATCTTCTGGGCTTGGCCCAATGAGGTAGATGTGGCTTTCGGTGCATGCACATTTCCCACCGTGAAGGGGAGGCAGAAGCTGCTGTCTTGCGTCTGAAGGGGGCACTTGGGGTTCACAAGGGCTCATCACTGGCCCGGAAGCATGGGTAGGGGCAGGTGCAGCTCTCCTGATGGAGGGAGCTGATTGCAGGCTCTCGCCTGAGATCAAGCCTCCAGCTGAGCCTGTCTGGAGTCTTCTAAGGCCTGGGATGCGCAGCTCCCTTTGGCTGTGTATCTGCAGAGCCTCTGTTTATCTTTCGCTGAACGCTTTTTATATTCTGTTCTCTGTTCTTCTCCTGCCTCCCAAACAACGCTGACTCACAACCTCGAACACTGCTCTCTTTTTTCGTTATTTTTAGGAGCTGCATGATTTCTCTCATTATCGCCTCCAGGCTGGACTGGGTTTGTGTTTCCTCCAGGGCAAGCTGTGGACTGTAAACCAAGCGACATTTCAATAAACTGGGGGTCACGTTGGAGTTCTACTAATTGGGTCTCTCTGAGGAGGTAGCAGCTAAACATGGAATTTGAAGGCAAGGGGTTAGGCTTCAGTCAGATGGATAAGCCTAGAGTTTCTTCAATTCCTCCCATGCAAATAAGCAGCTCAACTCAGAATTCCTGGTCAATAATTGTCAAAATTGACATTCCTTTCTAAAACCCGACAGTTTCCTGCTCACATTAAATGAAGGCAGAGAATTACTTTTGTCTTGTTTTCTTTAATACTAGACAGAAGTATTCCAAGGTGGGGGTGGGGATGGTATATGCTCTATTCTTTAGGCTGTGCAGAGGTGAGTGCAATGTCAAAATTATGAAACCTGGGTTTTAGGGGAGAGTTTAGTGATTTATTCACAAAGTAGCTGAGTTAGTTATTGCTGTAGTTAGAATCACAAATGTCGCCCACAGACCCATACCCGAAAGGTTTAGTTTCTAGGATGACACTATTGGGAGGTGGTGGAAACTACATAGGACCTAGTGGGCACACCCATTAAGGGTGTGTTAGGGGGCCCCAGTCTCTTCACTCTTTCACTTCCAGGCCAGACAGGAAGTGGTTTTTGTTTTGCCCTCTGCCCATGTGCTGTCTGGCCACAGGCCCAGAGCAATGGAACCAACTGATGGTGGATGGAAGCCTCCCAAAATGTGAGTCACAAAACTTTTCTCTTTTTAAATTGGTCATCTCAGGTGTTTGTTATGGTAACAGAAAGCTGACTAACACAGTTACCTATTGCTATATGTAAATTATTCTCAAACTTAGCAGCTAAATATTACAAACATTATCTTATAAAGTTTCTGAGAATCCAGCTGCAGGAGCAGCACAGTTGGGAGGGTTCTACTTCAGGGCTGCATCTGAGATATTGCTTGGGGCCTAGGGGAGAAGGTCAGTAATAAAGCACTTGCCTAACATGTGCAAGGCCCTGGATTTGATTCTCAGCACAGACACACACACACACACACACACACAGATGTTGATTAGGCTACAGTCATCACAAGGAAACAAGGGGCTGGGGGACCTTCTTCCAACTGGGACATAGCAGCTTTGGGCTGAAGGCCTCAGTTCGTGGTCATCTAGATGTCCCTGTGGAGTTACCCGAGTGCTGGTGTGACTGATACCTGGCTTGTCCCAGAGCAAGTGATCCACACAAAGGAGTCTCAAGGCCATGGATAGCCTGGTCTCAGTTATACACATTGTCACTTCTGCTTATTCCAGGCCTTACACGTGAGTGTCTAAACACACAGGCAATGGGAGAATTAGGTTTCATCTTTTAAAGGAAATGTCAAAGAATCTGTGGACATATTTTAAACTACCAGAGTGGCTTTCCTTCAGATAGCTCCAGGGGAGGCAAACAAGTCATTGTTACCCTACTGGGGAAAAGTCCCCTTGCATTTGAATGTTCTGAGAAGTGACAAGAAATACAGAAGTCTTGTATCACACACTGGGTAGTGAAAAAATACCTATGAGGTTAGGTAGATGGAGTTCTGCTCTATGACATAGCTCTTGTGCTATTTAATTTGAGAATTCAAGACCAAGTTCTGTGATGAATGGGATTAACAAGAAGTGCTTGGAAAATAAGACAACTGTTTAAATTCTAAAAAGTTTATTACAATAAAAGACATTGCCATTAACCTCCCTCAGTGTACTTCCCCATGCTTCAAACACACTGATCCTATCATTGTGGCCACTTCCTGAAGCAGTTCTGCAAGTCCTTGTCCTTGTCTTCACAAAATATGATAAAAAACATGGTACGTGCTGCTGCTGAACACCATCCAACAAAAAGGCAGCTTTGTCGAAACAGCATGGTGTGGTTTCATCCGTCTTATTCCCTAGATCTGGCACTGAGTGACTTCTGACTCTTCCCTACAGTCAAAATGACTGTGAAAGATAAATGTCCTGAACTGGTTCAGCATATCAAGCACCCATAAGAGTGCAACTAAAGACACTTACAAAAGAAGTCTTCCAGAACTGCTTCAGAAAGTGGAAAGTGGTACAAGTGTATATGAAGAAAGGGAGAGTACCTGGAAGGGAAATAATAGTCATGTGTTTATTACTAGAATAATTTTTAAAGGTGTAAAATAATTTTTATCAGAGTTCATAATATATCATCAAGGATGAGAAATAGATGAAACACAGCTAACTCAGCTAAGTTGCCTAAACCTAGCTGAGACCAGACAGAAGCCTATCTCACCCATAGATGCAAGGTAAGTTCAACAGAGACAAGTGGAATCATTCAGCTGAGCCCAGCTCAGTGCTCCTGAACCCTGAAGATGTGTGAGACATTAATGTTTACCGGGTGTAGACCGCTGAGATTGTGTGACTACTCATAAAGCAGCAATAGTAACTGATTTAAGTTTACAGTGTCAAGAAACAAAAACATAAAGGCAAATTCTGCAAAGGAATATGATAAATATAGTTGGTGGTTATGTAGGGTACTCTGAGGAGAACAAAATAGAAATTTTTAAATTTGATGTGGGTAGGTGAGATAAGTTGAAAATTTCACTGGGTAAAGTCTTATGGGTGAGTAAGTACTTACCAGACCAGAGTGGGAGGAACATATCCTTTTCAGATAATGCAACCACCTTGGTAAGCTACCGAGCAACAGAAATGGGTGGATTCTTATTGCTGATAGCCACTGGATCTTGAATAGTTTCACATATCCTACTAAAGAGTTTGCATTTTATCTTACTGGTAATTTTTGAAAAATTACAGAGGCATGACATGAGAAACTTAATGCATTTATTAATCCCCTCCTGGGTATGGTGTGAATCATGCTGGATCCAGGCAGGAATCTATGAGCCTTGAATCTATGCTTTCTCAGATATGGCTAGTGAAAGGAGGAGGCAGAGAGAGAAAAACTTGGAGGTGGTGTCGACAAGACTTAGAGAATGATTTAGTGAGTGGGTGCATCTGGCTTTAGTCCTAAAGCAGAAAAGTTTAGAAGGGGGTGGTGGTGAACATTTCACTGTGGGTTTGATAAGTTTGAAGTGCCTGTGGGTGAGCTAGAAGGAGGTGCTTAGTAGGCAGGAAGAAAAGTGCTTCTGTGTCTCCGAAGAGAGACATGCCACTGTTATCTGATCCCTGGCACCTTCTGCATAATGGTAGTAACTTAAGCTATTATAGGCAGGGTTGGGTTTATATATATTACACTTTGAGATTTAGTGCCTTAGAGAAACACCAACACTTAAAACATGAGCAAAGGGATAGAAACAAAGGAAGATTGAGAAAGGGCAGCCAGAGAGTGAGAGAAGGCCCAGGGGAAAGTGGTTTCGCATAAAACAGGAAGTAGTTGAAGTTGGAGGTTAATGATATCAAATATCCCAGTGAGGCCAAAGTAGCCGAGGACTGGATGCATTTTGTTTGCTGTTATATCCAGAAACTGTGAATTTCGTGTGACTTGTGTGAGAGTTGCATTTAAGTTCAGGAGGAGGGAGAGATTAGAACATAGACAAGAAAACAAAGGGTTGGCAAAGATAGGCAATTAGAAATATTTCAGTCAGGTCACACTGAAAGGAAACAGAGTTAGGCTTCACCTGTTAAAGGGAATGCCAAGGACTTTAATTATAACTACTTCTCTATTGTAGAACTATCCATGGTCTCTGGGCCTTAGCCCTGATTTCAGCAGTGAGTGGGTGCAAGTTGTGTGCAGCCTTCAGCTTCAGTTGTGTGAGGCTGGAAGCATCTTGCTCTGTTGTGTACCTTTGACTCTTTTGACACAGAGCTTCTCCAGGATCAGGATGCCCTAATAATTGCTTTGGAGTCATCTAAACAAAAAAGAAACCATTTTAGACAGGAGACAGTTAATATAATAACATAATATTGTATTATTAATGTAATAATATAATATGGCCACCTAAGCAGGTAGCCATATTAGATGTCATGTGACCTAGGTCTCCAGCAGTAGGTCATTGGACCAAGGATGAGCACATGACAGAACTCAGATATTCCAAACAGAGGCTACTCAGCAACCTATGAAGTTGCCTATTGTGAATGTAAAGGACAAGCTAATGGGATGTTCTTTGGGAGAACTTGATGAGGAAACATCTAGAAAAGGAGGGAATCAGCAGTGACAGCAGAAACAGCGGTTGATAAAAAAATGGCAAGTGAAGAAGAAATATTTAGTATGCAGTAGCAAGCAGCATACAGGAGCAAAAGCAATAGGAATGTAAAGGCAGACGGAACAGGAGCTACAGTTTAGCCCATAAAAGAAGAGTCCTTTACTCTACATGGACCTCAAGTTCCAATTCCAATTTTTTACCACAAGTCCCGATTTTCCTGAAGTGTCTTTAATGGTACTCTTTCCAATAGCCACAACAGCCTCCGGAGATGCCTATGGGGAAGAAGTACGTTAGACATCATCCTTCCTCTTTTGAAACCAATACTCGATCCTTCTCTGTTGTGTTCCAGGCCTTTTGTAGACATCATCACTAGCTTCCTTACCCTGGCTTCTGGCAGTGTTCAGTGCATGGGAAAAATTGAAAAGGTAAGTCAAAAGGCAAGTAGAGGGTTAACTGTGTTATTTATTCCCAACCTCTTCTCCACCAAGGCTGCGGGTCGGATCAGGTAGCCCTTTCCAGGTAATATAATTACCATTTCTAGGGCAGGTTCAGGTTCACTAAAGCGGCTCCCTTCCTTGCCTCTCTGGGAGTAGGAATGAGAGGGCCTCCTATCGTAGTTAATCTTGGGCCACTTCACTCTCTTCTTGGTTTCCCTTCACCTGTCCATACCTTCATAAATAGTCCATTTTGTTAAATTCTCTTTACATTACCCAGTCCTGGCAAAACCTGCTTGATATACAAAAGGAATGCAGAAATAGGAAAGAGACATTTTGAACCTGGAGGGACAGAAAAAGGAAGTATTCTGGGGTAGGCGATTGTAGACTGTGGTGTTGTTTTACTGCAGGAGGCATTTTTCAGTTGGGGATGGAATTGTGAACCTGTGTCCCTACTGATAGCTTCAGTTTCCCCTTTAAATGCAAGCTAAAGTCATAGTGACAGAAAGGAAGGGAAATGGGTGGCGTAGGAGAGTCCTTTGTGTTTGGAAGGCCTCTAAAACTGAAGGGACAAACCAAGGAAGTTGGGGACTGTGTGTTTTTGTCTTGGTTACATTTCTCTCATTGTTGGGACAAAGTACCTGCTGACCAAAATTATGGAAGGAGAGGTTTATTTAGTTTACAGTTTGCAGAGGTTTCAGTCCATACTGGGCTGCTTTCAAGGCAGAGTGGCACTTGGCAGAGGGCTACAGTTCATGGCAGCAGAACTCAGCAAAAGCAACCAGAGAAGAAGGGTGAAACAGTGGCAGGCAGCCTCTTTCCCTCCCTTACACTGTGTGCAAACTACCTGTCCCAGGGCGGGGGTAGCACTCACACCCATAACCCCAGCACTGGACCACCAATCAATCACAAATCCTAGAAGCCCGCCTCATGACTGCATGAGGATTTGGGGGGCACACCATAACAGCTTTGTTGTGGCTTTGATAGCTATTTAAAAACTTCTTATTACGGTGTAGCATATACTCAAGAAAAGTTCACAGACATCATACTGCACAGCTCAGTGACATTTTACTAACTGAAATATCCATGTAGCTAGTGCTCATATCAAGAAGCAGGGTATTAGCAGCACCACAAAAACTTCCCCAGTGTCTTTAGTCACTAACCATTCATTCCGATGGAAAACCACTCTTGACACTTCTACCACTATGGATTCGTTTGTTTTGTTTTTGAACTTTATATACACAGAACCAAACAATATGCTTTGATTTGCATTTGGCTTCCTCTGTTCTACACTAAGCTAATAAGATTTGTATTGTTTCAACATGTATTTATAGTTTGCTCATTCTCATTACTGTTGGCGTTCCATATTTAGACATCCATAATTCATCTCTCCGTTCTGTTGTTAATGGGCATTTGTGTAAATTCCAGTTGGAACTGTTACGAATATTTCTGCTGTGAATATTCTAGTTGATGTCAACTGGTGAACAAAAGTATGTATTTCTGTGGAGCAGAACTATAGAAATGGGATTGGTCAAGCATAGTATGTGTATATCCTTAGCTTTAGTAAATCTTGCTAAATATTTTTCTAAAGTGGTTCTACCAATTTACATTGCCATCTGTTGGGCATGAGCATTTCCATGGGATGATGTATCTTTAATGCTACCAGTACAGGTATTTGCATGATTTTCCTAACGTTCCTCAAGACCCCAGGCATAACAGGAGTCAGGCAGAGAACTATACTGATGTATAGTTTGTGGCTTGTGGTCCAGGGTTGAAGGGCAGAAAATGGGAAATGCTGACCCTAGAGGGGAGTTCTTGGTGGGATTGAGGAGTTGGACTTACTGGAAGAAAATATAAGGAAGGTTCTTGAAGTTTAGGTGAGTTTGATAGGGAAGTGCAGAGATGTAAGAACTTGAGAGAGCAGAAGTCAAAATATTTGGTCATAGGACGAATGAAATGTTTGGTCCGAGTTCAGAGCCTAACATTTCCTAACTTTGAAAACGTGTTGGACAAGTAGACTCAGGACGAGAGCTCCAGTGTGGTATAGAAAGCTGTAATAAAGGTCGCCTTGATGATGCTTGGGAGAGGAAGGGAGAGGGGACTAAGGAACTTGCTATTTCAGCAAGATGATCTCAAAATAGCAACCTGGAAATGCCAAAGGCAGCCTAAGTTCATAACCAGCCTCTGCCTCCAATCCCTCAGGACTATTTTTATTTAAAAGTCCCTTTTTAGATGTCTCTTTTTTCCCTGATCTACATACCCTTTTCTTCTCTTTTCTAATGCAGTACTGAGGGTTTCACTGAGGCCCTCACACAGGCTTGGCCAGCCCACTACCACGGAGCTACACCCTAGCCCTGGCTCGGTTCTCTTTTAATTAGTTTTGTCCGTTCTATCCCATTTTCTTCTGTGCTACAGCATTGCTCAGCCCTGGCTTCTTTGAGGTCCCTTAAACTTTCTGGCCCATCACCTCTGGGTGTTTAGAATTTGAGCAAAAACAAAGCAAAACAAAAATAAACACAAACACAAACAACGCTTCCTGTCATTTTTCTGTTACCATCCACACCTCTGATCCACTGTTTGTATTTAGAACTCTATTTTTTCCCATCTGTTCTTCACTTTGTACTACTTGTCCTCCAAATTATTCTAGAAAAATGGCTTCTGAAGGTTTTCTGTCCTCCCCCATACCCCCAAGCTCATTCAAACAAAATCGTACTTCAAACCCTGTACAGTGAGACAGGCCAATATGGAGCCGCTATTACCATGTAAATGGCGCCCCCTAGCACTGAGCCATGTGCAACCTGTACAATAGCACGCAGTGCCCTGGCTGGGCCAGGCTTCGTCTCTCGCTCATGTTCCTCCCACCACCAGCACTTCTTGAACATGTCATGAAACTGCGTCCCTGACTTTACTTAGCCACAGAGTTGACAGCCAGTTCCATGCTGACTTTAACTAGCCTACAGAAAGAGGAACCAACAGCCCCGGCTCTTATTTCTGCCCCGGAGTCTCCCTGGCCTTTGGGTATAAGATGTCCTTTCGAAGAACCCCTTGGCTTTGATGTACACTGCCTGGAAAAACGGGAGCTGCTGCCCTACCCGTGGCAACCCTTGAACGAAAGGAGACAGGATCTGATGGATAAATGCTTTTTTCTTTTTTTCCCCTGAAGAAGGTCCCAATATGATTTTATAGATCAAACATTCAGGGGCCTGTAAATATCTCTACCTCCACAATGTGCTCCGGAACTGGCTTTCCAGCATCTGTGTCCTTCTCTGTCTCTGTCTCTGTCTCTGTCTCTGTCTCACACTTTCATTTCATTTTACCTTCCCTTCTTCCTGCTTCCTGGAATCACACTCCACAATAAACTACTTGCACATCTGTTTTAGGTTTTGTTTTCTGAGGAACCAGCTTGTACCATCTTGTCACTTGGGAAAAACATATCCAAGGCACTCCAAGGTTTCTTCTTGGTTTGAAATCATTGCTCTGGAGTCAAATGATGTGGACTGAGGTAGTTGGGATATCTTGTCTGATGAACTGCTGATGGGTCTCAGAACTGAGCACTCAAGGTGCTTAAATAATAGCTCAGAGGGTAGGAATTCAAATTGGGCATGGTCAAGTCAACAGGCATGGACAGAAAAATGGATTTTCATGGGTAAATCTGAAAGCTCTCACATTTTTAAATGGGTTTGGCCTAGTGTGGAGCTCTGCTTTTAATACCAGATGAGCACATGGATTTAGGTCTCCAGGGCTTTCTATCTCCACATCCTCTGACAGTTTAACAACACACACCACCAGCACTTGCTTCATTTTTCTTAAACTGGCAATTGTCACAGTTCCTTTAAGAAGAACGATGGTGCCATAGAAGACGGCAGTCACCTCCCACACCCCACACCCCCAGACACCCAGGATACAGCTTGTGTATACTTAGGCTGTCTCTGACACACAGTTTCTTTTTCAGCCCTGAGTAATAGGTCTTTTTTGTCCCTTTAGCAAGGAGAACAGTGTATTTTTGTACAGAAAAGACTAGGAGGAAAGGAAAATGAAAGAATCTCCCCTCCAAAATAAAATTCAGTTTGGATTCCTACAATACAACAACAAATAAAAGACGAGGGGAAAACTACAGAATTGCCCAGAATGAAGGTATTTGCCAAGTCATGGCTGAGGATCCCGTTCTATTTTGTACATTTAAAATGTTTTTTTGTTTTTTCATGGTCTTGGTATTCAGGGGTTAGTGATAGTGGCTGAAATGCTATTGCTTTGAATAGAGGGATTAGTTTTGTTATTTCAGGATTAAGGTCATTCTTATCAACAGGCTGCCACATCCTGTCAGTGGCCACTCCAGTTGTGCTACCATCCGTCTCCTGATTCTCAAATCCTCCCTCAGGCTGTTGACCCTCAGAGTCCTGTGCTTTTTCTTTTGAATATTATGTAAGCAGAACAATACCCACATGTGCTTTACATAGAGAAGGGTCACCCTAACCTTTCATTTGCATGAGACTGTAAGCACAGGGAAGAGAAAAGGAGAATTTCAGATGCCTCTTCGAGCTGGCTTGATTGAAAAGAGAGCCATATTATTCCACCTTGTATGCACATTCTTTGCAATATGACTTGGAAGCTTTTCCTATCAAGAGGTGGGGTCTATCTCTCTAGTAAATAGATATGGACTAGTATGTAGCTTGCTTTGGCTGATAGAACAGAGCAGAAGTGGGGAGGCTGGGCCTCAAGGGGACTTGCATGCTTTCACTCTCTTTCTTGAACTTGTGACTTTGCCATGATAACAAACATTGGTTGCCCTGGTGAAGAGTGAGAGACATTTGGAGAAGAGAGGTGGACCCTCAGCAATAGCTAACTCTCAAGATTGACCTGCCCAGAGGGCCTACAATGACCATAGTCAAACAAGCAGCTCAGGCAAGATCAGAGGAACTGCCACTGAGCTGAGTCCACAATGACAAAGTGCAGAATTGCAAGTGAAACAAATCTGTATTATTTTAAGGCAATATGTTTGGGGTCAATTTGTCATGTAGCAATAGCTAACTCTTAACAGAGTTCATAACCTCCTCAGATCCACTCTCCTTTGTCATTAATTATATTGGTAAAAGAGAAAAGAAAGAAGGGCAAATTATGTATGTATGTACAGGAGAGCTAACATAGTTGTACTACTGACTTCTATCACTTTACTGAAAGGAGCAGTTAATGGTTAATTATTTGATCAATGTTGCCTGTCCTTATTTGCTTTCCTGAGAAACCACTTTGAAGGTATCAATATGTAATACAACAACCATTTCTAATTTCCTACCACTTGGTCTGTAACTCTGTATTGCTTGTACTGTTCTTATACTATTTTGTAAATGGATGTCTGTTTGTTCATATATTTTCCTACTTTTATTTTTAAAATAAATTTTGAAAAATATTGGCAAAACTGATAAGAATCAGTAATATTTGGGTAGAGCCAGCAAGTATAGCACCGTTTGGGTCTGGGTCTCACAGTAACTTCAGCAAATCATTCCTACTTTTTAGACCTGAAAGGTGGAGAAAGCAATAGTAATGCCCTTTTAATGACCCTTGGGTAAAAAGTCAGAGACTACGCTTTAATGGGGGAAAAATTTTCCACATCAACTGCTCCGGTTAGGCAAATGGAGATACCAGGCTGGTTATTAGTTGATCTGACGAAAGCAAAAGCGTCTTCGATGTGAAAATTAACTTATTGAAATCTAAATGGGAGGCTGGTGGGTCCATCTTGAGCACATGCATGTGATGAGCAGATTCTGTAGGTGAAAGTGGCAGGGAATGCCTGCTTCTACCTGTGCATCCTAGTGCATGAGGCAAAGGCTGCATTTTATGAACTAAGGGCAGTGGGCTCCTGGTATAATTGTTACTGCTTTGCAAGTGGCTCCTTGCTCACCACTGAAGAAGGTCAGATTTTAAATTAGGTAGTCAGCACTAACGGGCATTTTCATCAAAGAATGTCAAAGAATGAAGAATGTCGGGATTCCCAAAGAATGCCGGGAAGTAGGTGGAAGGCAGCGTGTTCCTCTATGGCAGTGTTCTGTGGAAGATGCTTAGGACTTGGCATGAAAATCAGGAAGGTATTATCTCAGCCAGGACATTCCCTGATGTCAGCCTTGAGATGAGGATTTCAGGGCAAGTAGTTCCTTTGAGAAGAGATTTCAGAAAACACAGTAGTGGGGGGTGGAGATAGAGGACATAACCAACAAGGTGATGATGATGATGAGCTGAGCAGTTGGAGACTGATTCGCTCTCAGAGCTGTGGGAGACGAAGTGAAACACGTACCCCACAGTTATCCCAACCCAGGCCCAAGGAGAGCAGGGTGTCCATTCACAACCCCCATCTACCCCGGTTTGAAGGCTGCTTCTGAATTTTCTGGGTTTTTTTCTTTTTATTATTGTTTGTTTGGGCTTTTGCTTCCCTTACTGCTGTGTGCACAATACCTAGAACAAAGCCTGGCATATGGTGAAAAGCTTTGTGAACATCTCTCGAAAAAGTGGGGAAAGGTGGACTTCCCAAGACCTTCTGTGAAGTCCAACACATCTGCCTTTGCTGCTCCTCCTGGTGTCAAATGTCTCCTGCAGTTTCCTGGCTGGCTGAATTGAAAGAGGCACAGTCTTGGAGTGCAGCTTCCAGGCCTCTGTGTAATGTTAGAGCCATGCACATCTGGTTTGAATCACCCTTCTGTTACTTATGAGCGGAGAGAGCTTGTTCAAATAAACTATCAATGCTTTCATCTACCAAAGGGGATTATTAATGCCAATTCGCTAATCTTTCGGAGTTTTCCAGAGTGGTTAATGAGTTAATATAGATGAAACGCAATTCAGTGTCTCGTATAACTTGGTGATCACAGAATATGCACTGCATCTTTATTTCTCTTAATACCCAGTGCAAGCATCAATTTGTTAATGAATTAATAACATAGAAATTGGGAAGCGTAGGTCAAAGAGGACGCTAAGGGAGGATGGAAAATAGAGATAACAAACTAGAAATTGAGAGAATGACAGGAGGAAAGGATTCTGTTACTGAGACCAGGGGTTGTCGTTCAACTTCTGACCTTTTGTAAAAGGTTCTGTTTGCCAGCGCCACATCTGCATGAGGAAGAAGATTTAGCCCTTCTGCTTTGCCCTCGTTGTTACATTTCTAATTTGCTTCCTGAGTTGGCACATCACCTAGAGATGATTCATCCCAGGGGAAATCTGTTCTCCTTTAGCCAAAAAGAGCTGACTGCTTAAGAGCTGAGGCTCCCTCTTCAGAGGGAATAAACTTCACAACAAATTATGTGACACGTCTTAAAGCAAAATGCCTGTCTTTTACCTTTCATGTATCCAGTGTGTGGTTTCAATTATTCGACCATATGGAAACATTCACTCATCTGGCTAAGAACAGATGGGGTTTGGAGGAGAAATTTTTTAACATGACCTAGATACTGACCCCTCAGCAGCTTTGACATATGTAGTACATACTCACTTTCTCCATCTTGTAGCGTGCTCTGCACTAGGAAGATTTTAAGGAATACGTCTGTTGTTACTAATTTCCTTTGAATAACTTCCTTGGACACTTGGGACCATGAAACTTTTTCTGAGGCTTGGAAAGATGTTAAAGAAGTAGAGATTCATTGATAAGGGCAGATTTCTCCTCACCACTTTTGTTTCTTAACTACTCTCACCAAACCTCCAGAGATGCTTTTATGGGTAAAATTATCTGATGGTCAGTCAAGGCAACCATGATACACTCATATGCATTGTTATCACCAGGCTCTGAAAAGAGGTGGAGTAGGCGAGGGAAGTATTAGTGGTGATGGGAAGGCAATGAGGCGGCGGGCTGTACGGGTGATGGTGGGGATGTTGGTGTGAACGGTGGTAGTGGCGATGGAGATGAATTATGGTGCTTGTAATGATGACGGTAGCAAAGGTGGAGTGGTGGAAGTGGTGGTTGAGATGATGGAAAAGTTGGGCAGGCAGTATAAAGGGATAAAGAGGTGGTAGCGGAGCTGGTAGTGGAGGTGCTGGCTATAGTTTGGGGATAGAGGCTTTGATGGCGGTAAAATACAGCAAGAGAATTAAAAATATCTAAGCACAAAAGCATTTGTACATGAACATTAGTCATAACAGCACAAATGAGAACCAGTCCAAATGTCCATAAACTGATGAATGGGTAAACAAACATGGAATATGCAGTGGAATATTACTTGGTCATTAGAAACAAATGAAGTACAGGTACATGCTACAACATGGATGAACTTTGAAAACATTATTCTAAGTGAAAGAAGCCAGTCACAAAGGACCACTGTATGATCAGAACAAGCAAATTGATAGAGACAACTAGTAAAGAACTAAAATAGTTGTGTAGGGGTAGGGGAAGTGAGATGGGAGTGATGTTAATAGGCATAAGGTATCTTTCAGGGGTGATAAAGATGTTCTAAAATTGGATTGCTCAACTTTATGAATCCACAAAAAGCCCTAAATCATATATTTAATTGAGTGAATTTTTGTTATTGTTTTTGTTGTGGGGATATAAGCAGGGCCTTGCACATGTTAGGCAGGCAAGTGAGCTACATTCTCAGCTAGATATGCATACTTTATGTTAAGTCCCTAAAGTTTTACAAAGGGGGTGGGGATGTGGTAGTAAAGGACTAAGGTTAGTTGGTTTGGGGGCTAGGAAGGAGATGCTGATGAACACCTTGGGGACCTGACTTTGTATAGTTTTTTTCTTTATGGATTTTTTTCTGGAAAACTGCACTTTGTCCCACAGCTAACACTGCATCCACACACAAGTATTTCTAGAAGAAATTATGATCATCATGCCAAGTCACAGCCTCCATTGGAATGACTCTTGAAAGGGACATCTTTGGTTTTTCTGGCCCCACGTCCTCAGTACATGCAACCGACTTCTCAGGAGCAGTGCAAGAGCAGGCAAGCTTCATCTTCTTGCGTGAGTGAGAAACAGACGGTTCCACAAAGAAACGAGAGCAGATATCTGGGGTCTATAATTTTTAATAATTTTAAACTAGCTACAAAATGTCAATCACTTCACAAACTGACAGAGGAGACAGGAGGAATTTAATATTACATGCTGTAATGATATTTATCTCACAGTTTATCTATATTTTATTCATTTATATTTTTTAAAGGTTTCTTTATCAGCTACTAAACATCTCAGCAATTTGGTGTGCATAGCTCTAGATTAAGCAACAAAGAATTGTACTGATAACAAATCACAGGGAAAATGGTGACCAACAAGAGTCAGCCTTATAAAATTTACATCTCCACAGTTTCACAGCAAGATTGCTTTCTCTAAAACAGAGCCTTCAAAAGCTGCAAACAAACCCTATATTACAACCATTTGACATAATTTCAGCCAAACATAAACGTTGGTGGAAATGATTAAGTGGTGAGTGTGTCAAATCCATCTTCTCTTTAAAACTATTTTTTTTTAAAAAAAGGATGATCATGATTGATAAGTCTACATGTTGACAGAAAGAAAGTGACACTACTGCGGTTTTGCTGGTATAACTTAATCTTGACAGTGTCTCAGTACTGAGCATGCTTTGTTGTTTTGTTATTGTCGCTGTTGTGTGTGTGTTTTCTCGTCAGTATGCTACTGTCATGGAAAGTTTTTGTTTAAGTAGGAATCTAAAAGTCTATTTAGTTCTCATGCATAAATGCATAAATCACATCACTTTTAGTGCAATGCCTGTTATGTAATTCCACATCGTCTAATCATGAAGTCATAAAGACAGATTACAGCCACGAGGAACCAAAGACTGCACATTTTGAGAGATTCAGAGCCTGACACCCAAAGAAAGGACTGTGGCAGTAGCTCTGTGGAATGTCACGGTTTTACAAGAACAATACTGTGTATTGAAAGAGTCAACAGCACACTGAGCATTCCTAAATTGTTATCATTCAGCAAACGCCACTGAGGAGAGAAAAGAAAAGTGGAACCCAAGACATCTTATGTAGAGCATTTCAGCCACCCAATGACCAATATATACAACCTTGGAAGAAAAGAGACCCAGAAAGAACAAAAGACACATAGTATTGTTGGGAAGCTAACAGATGATCTGGGACAACATTCACAATGAGGATGGATTGGTGTGTGTGTGTGTGTGTGTGTGTGTGTGTGTGTGTGTGTGTGTGTGCGCGCGCGCAAGACCTAGTAGGTAATACCGTGAGAAAATCATGAAGAAGCTATCTTGCCCCACAGCACTCAGAAGGAAACGCAGGTGGGCATGTTTAACCACTGCCCAGCATCTTTGTTGCACGTTGGTTGGCCTCATCAATTCTGGTTTTGTTGGAATCAGCCTAGCAAAAAAGAAAATGAAAGTCAGGTTACCGTTTGAGATCCCATTCCTCCTTCCAGGTTTGGTGCAAAGGCTTCTTCGATGGATCCATCTTGAAACTTCCCTAGCCAGAACCCAGAACTGATCACCCTTTCTTCTAGAAATGTCACTATGGATTTAGTGGGGCATGAACACAGAGGCTTGATTTTGGGTTTAGCTTTTTGCATCAGAAAGCACCTTTCTGAGGACATGGTTATGTCATTATCCTTCTACCTTAAAAAGACATTCAGTGTCTTCTGTAGTAGTGTCCCTAGCTGTTGGACTGTGTTGAATTACCATCACTTAGACAGTTGGAATCAAATTACGATTAACTTATTAGCAGTGGCACTTGGAGAAAATTACACCTTGGGCCTCAGCTTTCTTGGCCGCATCATGGAGGGAATAAGGAATACTGCTAATGAGCATGAATCCTGGTAATGATAATGATCAGCTACTACGTTCCACTCTTTCAACTTTGATAACATCAACTCTCAGGTATGTGTGATTATTAGCCTCTTTTCCAGGTAAGGAAACCAGGCAGACAAGATTCAGGCAATTTGCTTTCAGACTTAGTACTTGGGGAAAGGCACAGTCAGAATGCAAGTAGCCTGAAGTCAGGATCTACACTGTTAATCGCTCTACTTCCTAGGTTTGCTATGAGGAGGATTATTTGTGTTTACAGATATATAGATAGATAGATAGATAGATAGATAGATAGATATAAAATGAGTTTTTGAGAAAAATTAAGTGGTCATTGTATTTTAACTTACAATTACTGCTATTGGGTGAAAATGTGACTTGGTTTCGGGATGTTTAATAGTTTGCAAGCCCCATTTCTGAAGAATAACTTCCACAAGTTTGGTAACTAGGTTGCGTTTAACTTAGGTGCATGTGCCATAGTTGTGTACCTTACTCACCTGAGTGACTTTGTTGAGTTTTTACTGCTTGTGTTATATTTATCATATTATATATATATATATATATATATATATGTCATGCAGCTGTAAATATGTAACTACACATATATAAATATATATAAAATATAAAAATATATAAATATATAAAAATATATATATCTAAATATATATATATATATAAAACATGAAACCCAGGGATGCTACGAGAATAGACCTTTAAACCCTGGAAAACTAATCATCCCTATCACCACTGAGAAAGATGAGGAAGTCTTAGAGGAGAAGAGAATAGTTCTGCTCAGGCTGTCGTTTTGTCCTGTCTTGACTACCTGGTAAGTGGAGGGGAAAGTTGCCAAAGAGTGTAGAGAGACAACTGCTTTTTCAATCACAATCACTCGGGGATTACTGATTTTGTAACTACTACCATGCTTGGTGCTTTCTAGTCTCTATGAAGTTGAGTCTTCTTGATTCAGTTTGAATTGTGAATGTTCAAGACACTAGAGTTACTCTTATCCAAATACAAATTTGTAAAGTTGAACATATCCCTACATTATTTATAACTGAATTGTCTGGCTATGGTTTTCCTGCCATCTGTTTGGTTCACCAAGAGTTGGCTGTCAAAATAAATATTTACATCATAAAATAGAGCATGGATTTTCTTTGATTGTTCTGAACTATGCACATGTATTTTTAACCTCAGAGTCTTCATTTGAAAAATGGTACTTTCTTCCCCATCTTCTCTCCACAGCTACAAATTATATAGGAAGTTATGATGTTTGGTGCAGAGGAAAATTACTGGCTCATCTGATGTAAAATGTTCCTGTGGATTGAATTATGCTGACTATGTTTCCAGACTGAACATTGAGAGAAGTGCAGATGAGAAAAATAATTTAAAAATCTAAAACATTTAAAAATAGATGGCATGGGGCTGGGGATATAGCTCAGTGGCATAAGTGCCTGCCTGGCAAGCACAAGGTCCTGAGTTTGATCCCTGGTACCGCAAAAAAAAAAAATAAATAAATAAAAGATGGTATTACTTAAGGCAATTGCTCCAGAATCTTGCATGACAGTGCAGTGATGAGCTGACACCTGACAGGACCTGGGATATTTGAAATGAAGCATAGGGTTATTTCTTTGGGCATACTTAAAGGATGTGGGAGAAGCTGGAACAGATCTTTCTTCCATGGGTATCTGTGATTTCTACCTAAATTCTTGCTGAAGCATATTAAAATTCTACCCCATACAATATCTGACACAATACCTATATAGCAAAATCCTATATCTTTATTACATGATATACTATACTTTGCCATACTATATTGTATTATTATATTATATTGGAAGTAACACCTTTTAGGAAGAAAAATCCCTGCCAAAATCTTTTAGATGCCTTCCTGGTGTTTGGAGAATGCCTGTATTCATCCTATTGATAGCCTGGGGTCTAATCCACCCTGGTTTTCATATTTCTTTGTTGAGAATCCTACATTTGCTGACATACTCAACAAATGCTACTGGATTTGCCCTTGTGAGAAAGCCACATTGATCACTGGGGAGCCAGAAAGTGCTTTTGCAGAGCTCTTCAGTCCACCCTTCTAAACACTCTGGGAATCTCCTCAGCTTCAGACCATAGTAGGTAGCTTTCAGGCCCCACCTCACACTTCCAGAACAGGGAGCTTTCTACCACACAATAGTCCATTTTGATACCAGATCTGAACTCTTCTTTTATTGTTTAGATGAGGCAACAAAGGTCTCAGAGCTGGTGAACAGCAAAACCCTGTTGAAACCAAGGTCTTAGTTCTCAAACACTGTGTTTTCACACTGACAGAAGAATTTAAGGACTGGGCCAGTTTGCTTCATTGTTTTGCAGTGTGACATCTGCCACTGGCAAACTTTAGATTGAAGTCTGAACCTCATTGTTATTTCCTTAGCAACAGTTTCAACAGAGTGTTCGAAATGTACTGGCCTTTAACGTAGTATTCTTTTTTTTTTTTTGGCGGTACTGGGGATCGAACTCAGGACCCTGAGCTTGCTAGGCAGGCGCTTATTCCACTGAGCTATATCCCCAGCCCCTAACGTAGTATTCTGAAAGAACTGCATGTTTTTAACCTTAGAAAATGTGTATATATATAAATAACATTAAACAGAAAGCAAAGTGTTTGAATATACAAGGCAATTTCTTAGTAGTCTAGGAGAATGTATTGAAAGTCTCATTGTTTTGGCCTCTCAAAACTGTACTATCAGCCCATGTGATAAGAAAAGGTCATGATCAATGGAAGTGGGTGAAGGTCATTTTAGGTGTCATAAGAAAAGAAAGGGGAAACATCTCAAGACTCTTTTCTCCTGCTGTATAGATTTAATTACATCTTAGATACAAAGGAGACTTCTGCACACTCTTTCCTGTTATCAGAAGTCAGCAAAGTCTTAATAACTGTGTGGCTCAGTGATCTGTCCATTTGGGGCAATGCTGGGTTGAAATGCACTCTATCTAAATTATGCCCAGATTCTGATATCAAAAAAAATAGGGTGGTTGCTGTATTGTAGAACAAATTAATTTCTGAAGGACACTTAGACTGCTCCTCCACTTCTGAAAGGAATTCCAAGCGAAGGAGAGATTTAAACTGAAACAGCTATTTCCCATCCACTTGCCTGGATTTTCATTAAGCTTTGTAGACGCACATGTCTCTGTCTGGTGGTACCCTGGACCTAGAATAAAAGATTCTCCCTAAAGAGGAGATGGAGAAGTTCAAAGTGCAGGACTGAAATGAGAAAATTGAAAAGAGAAGCCTTTCTCTTGCTCAAAAGTCCAACTCTTTCAACAAGAGTTTGACCTCACTGTTAGTAAACCCGCTCCTTCTGGGTCTCTAATTGCCTTTGGTGCAGTATCTACTTGCATCTGAATAAATGGGATCTATTAATAGAAAATGGAGATTTCTTGTTTTCTCAAGTCATTTTCTTGTTGGACAGTTATTCAGCAATTGTTTCTTGGTTCATTTTTTCTGGGCCATAATGGTTTAGGTCAAGTTGTGTTGGCTCCAGTACTTCCTGAAATTCTCAATATTATTATAAAATACATCATCTTGCTTAGCATTAAGAGCTTTATCACATCAAAAGCTTCTTAACAATGACAAGCATGTGACAACTTGCAAAAATAAGCAAAAGCATAAACATTTTACCAGCCAACTCTGACTTTGGTGTAGCTCAGTAGTGACCAAGAAAAGTATTACACCACTGGATATCTTAATGTGGAACGCACACAACTCAAGAGATCAAAACATTCCCTTAATATCTATTCATTGCTTTTTTAAGTCAGTGGAGGTTGCCTGGGTAATAAGAATCTATAGTTAGCTGTGTGACTTAAGAGATTTCAAAAATACCTTCTGCTCACAGAAATAGAAGGAATTATTATAAAGAAATTCAGGGTCTCAGATTAAGGACTATTTCACTGGGGCTAAACACACAACATGAGATCAGCCAATCAGAAATACAATTACTACTAAACTTGCGATGTGTCCATTTCTCCTTTTTGTCTTTTGGACATTTTATGAGATTATGATCCACATTCAACATGCTACTGATTGGAAAAGGGGTAGAGGACAAGGAAACAGAAACTATGTCAGGTTTGTATAGTGTCAATGATCTGATTTTGGGTGCCCTAAATCTCTTTCTAGAAACTTCCCAGTGTTCTCTTGGTCCTCTTCTAATTTTATGCTCCCAAATCTACTCTTTTGCGCTCTACTTGCTTAACCCTTCTTTGCTGACACAGAGTGAGATGGTTGGATGTGGGGTGAGGTAGAGAGTGAAGTTTAGAGCCAAGTCTGGCGTTATTGTGTGACTTCAATTTCATCAGGTATCTTTCCTATTTTGAGTTTTGGGGATGTGAACAACTGGACTAGAAATGGACCCTGGGTATTTTGGAACTATCCTTAAAGTTGACATTTATAAAAACAAAATTCTGACTTCTGAGCAGCTGATGATGATTTCCCCCATTTTTAAATGACTCCTTCCCCATAGCCACTTGATAAACTCCTAACCACCTGCTGACTTGACTCAAACTCAGCCTCTGCGGAGACTTTTGCCAATCCCTACTCTATACAAGCTTTCCTTCTCTGGTACTGTTTAGCGCTGGATCCTCGGCTCTGTTACTTGAATATATTATGTGTTATAGTAAATTCACCTATAAAATCATTACCCACAGCTGTGAATGTCTTGGCAGTGGGAATGGTGTTTTTCGTTTTTATGTGTTCTGAGGTGCCTCACAGAGTGATTGGCATGGAGGAATATTTGAAAACTATCTGCTAGATTAAACTGCATTCTTGGGGGTGGGGTGCTTGGTGACAGAGCACTTGCCTAGTGTGTACAAAGCTCTGGGTTTAATTTTATCCTCAGCATCACAAAACAAAATAAAAGTCTATACTCTAATCTTCATTACAAGTCTGTGATGAATCCTACATTTTTGTCTCCAAAAATTAAAGGCAAAATTTTCAACAACTAGTGTGTCTGAGCCCAGTCATGGAATGAGGGATTTGTTCGGTCTCAAGCTTCCTGGTGCTTATTTCAGAAGGGGCAAGCAGTGGCACCTCTGCGACTTCCATGTGCTCACCTTCTCCATGATCCTGTCGATCTGGCGATTCTGTGTATCAATCTCATTGCCCATGTCCAGGGCCATGTGACGGAGGTTTCCAATGATGCCGCTCACCTGCTCCAGGTTTTCATCCATTTCATTTTCCCGAGCATCATTTGTTACCCTGGAAATCAAAAATAAATTTTTATAAGTTAGAGGGGAAGAAGAAACTTGAATAATAAGGACTCAAAACTTAGGGAAAGTCTGTAGGTATCTATATTGTCTAACTTTGATCTTCATTTAATGCAGAACATATTTTAGTTTTGTACATTAGAAAGTCACTTTTCAAATTGGGTTTTCACTTAGAGATGTAGCTCAGTGGTAGAGCACTTGCCTAACAGGTGAGACCCCGGGTTCAATGCTCAGCACCACCACGGAAAGCAAAACAAAAATTACTTTTTGAAAATTAGAATTTCTGTGTTTAAGGAAGGTAAACTAAACAGACCATTTCTCTATGTTTCTGACTTTTACCAGCATATCACTTTTTTCTTCCATGTATGTGTTTATTCCAATTTTTAATTTTAAGGGAAAAATAATTTATTTTCAGGGACTACAGGTCAGAAAATAAAGCTGAAATTGGACTGAAAAATGTGTTTTTCTTTTAGAACCTAAATCTCTAAAATCAAATTAAGAATGAAAGAAAAATTTATGATGCCAAGTTAGGGACTCTTGTCCTTTTTTTCAGGCCTTTTCCCCCCACCGTGCATACAAGGAAGGCATAATGACAACTGCAGTCTGCCCCTCAATCCTGTTTGATCCCAATAATCCTGCAGGGAGCCACTAGGTAAAGAGGGTTTTTATCTTATTTCATTTTATTTTCCAGTGTAAAACACTGTTTATGTATTTGTTTTTGAAATATTTTATTATTTTTTTATTTTAAAGAGAGATATAGAAATAAAAACAATGATATAGAGTTTCAAAACAGGATAATAAGAAATTAACAATGGTTAATGTATTGCATATTGTTGACTTTAAAGTAGTCAGATTGCTAAGATTATAAGATGTAGGCATTCAAAATTCATCAGTGAATACAAACAGAGTGATCTTTGCAATGAACTAAAAGAAATTAGTAGTATAATTATGTTAGCTATCTTATATATATATATATATTTTTTTCTTTTCCTTTCCTTGAAGATGATTTTTATTTGCTAATTAAATAAAAGAGATTTTACTTGCTCATATTTTAATGCTATGAGTTTCCTGAGTGACACTGTCGATGGATGACTTCAGAATAAAAACCTGTCATAATAGATCACTGTTTTGATTTGAATGGGTTGGGAGTGGGGAGGAAAGAGTTGGCTCAGAAAGCATTTTACCATTTCTTCTCATTCCAGCTTCAAGGTCAGAACTGTACTTTATTGCAAAGAGCAAGCACTTATTCTAGAATTTTTCCAGTATCTATGGCAATTGACTAAAAAGTGTTCTGAGTTGTTAAAAATCCTTCCCTCTTGTTAATTCTCAGGTCTGGACCATTATAACTTTTAAAGCAGACCAGGGCAGAAAAGAAAATGTAAAAATTAAGAGAGAACTTTCTGGCTTCGTCATGTAGGAGAGATTCTTATTTAAATGTGCATCAGTGACTAAGACATACTTCTAGTTCGACAACTCTTAGGTCTTGTGTTGAGAATCAGCTGAGAAGCTGTAAAAGCCACAAATGCTTAATGTTGTCCTTCAAGAGGATTTCTGTGGGCCTGGTATTTTGTTTTGAAAAAGTCTCCTCAGTTGATTTAATGTGCAGCCGTCAGCTTGAGCATTGTTCTTCTTACTTTGCTGAGAACAGATACAGGCTGGGAGAGACTTGTCATCTGTAAGCCTCTAGGTACCTACCCAGCCCTCATGCCTCAGTAACAGCGACAGTAACTCATCATTTGAGTCAAAGGGGTCTTGGTGGGCCTACAAAAGTGACAATGGCCTGGTAACAGGTAGCTATGAAAACAACTACTCGAGTCATGATTGAGTTCTGGCATAGTAGTCATGTAAATAATATAAGTAAGTAACTATCTCCCTGCCCTCTCCCGTCCCTTCCGTGTTCTGCTACTGCTAGTTCATGAGTGTGTCACCACTAGTTAACCCTTTGTTAAACAGGCTGTTTAACAAAGCCCCCTGTTCACTTAAACTCATGGAATGACATGTCTGTTGATCGCCACATTGATTCTGGATGTAGTCATGTGATTTGCTTTGTCTAATGAAACTTCAGCAAACATGGTGCAAGCCAAGGTTGAATAAGTGCTTGTGCTTGGAGCTTGTCCCCTTGGTATATTATGGTCACCATAGAAGAAATCTGGGCTTTTCTCCTGCAGGACCATGTGGTGGAGGACAGAGGTGCCTCACTGACAGTTCCAGCCAGACACCAGATGACTGAGGCACTCTTGGATCATTTCACCTCCAGCTGCATGTAGACAGAGTGAGCCCAGGAAGGGCCCACTCCCAGAAAACATACAGATCTATGAGTAATAAAGTGACTGTTGTTTGAAGACCCACTCATTGTTGAGATTGGTTAGTCAGCAATAGAGAGCTGTCATAATCTGAACCTTATGAGACTCACCTGCGGATGAAGCCACCGCTGATGGCCATCTGCTCCCGTTCATCCACCACACGAGCAGGCTGGCTGGCCACAACTCCATCCTGATTATTGCCCCAGGCTTTTTTGTAAGCATCGCTTGATTTAAGCCTAAGCAAAACAGAGGGTGAGTAACAAGGCTCCGGGTGGAGCAGCACGCTCACAGCAATTGTCATTTCTTCAAGCGAAGAACCGAACCAAGCAAATGAGTTTTAAGTAGAGGCATTAGAGAATACCGATATATTATAATCCAGACCCCAAAAATTGGCCACCACCATGCCTCAGCTACTCAGCATTTCATTTCCAATTGAGTCGATTGCAATGGTCAAGACTGTAATTTGTGGTCTGTTTTGTGGTTTAATTGGATCTAAGATAAGGATTTAAGTAGCTGGAGAACATTCAGTTCTATTTCAGGGGCACAGTTATATTCTGAGACACAAAACATGGAAAAACATACTGGCAGACAGACACAAAACAAGACTGCCAAGTAGAGTGTGTACATCGCACCACAGCAACACAGTGCCATCAAGAAAAACATACTTGACCGAGTTTTTACACATCATGCAAAGTTCCCTGTTTAATATTTTTCCCCCAATACATGTATGAAACGAACATTTCCAACACTTCGTGGAGGACACAAAGGATTGGCGGTTGGCCAAGGGTGATGATCTTTGAGTTGCCTTTACAGCGATTTGAATTAGATAATATATCGGTACTTTCAAACAGTCACCATACATCCAGAGTTGATGTACAAACCTTTGTCCACAGAGACAAAAAGTAAAAGAAGCATAGTGAAATGAATGCAGGAAAATAGAAGAGAGAACAAGCCATCTAGCACCAAAACGGGAAACCCCTCTAGGTCTTCTTCATGCACCAGCTACAGGCATGAGGAGAAAGTGAAGCATTCTCATTTAAGCCAAACTACTCCAGAAGTTGACCATTCTCAAAAAAGGCACTAGCAGGACAGTAATAGCCTTCATGAGGATTTGAAACGCAGTTCAGTAGCTTCTTTGCTGGGCTGAAGGGCAGGGTGGAGACTTCTTAAAACTCCTACTTCAAACTACTCTGGGATCGTGCTGGGGAGAGTGGTTTAGAGTCTGTGTCGTCTCCACGGGCTGTATTTCACTGAGCTGCCTTGGAGAAAAACTTAAAATCCAGGCATACCTGTTGTGCCCAATAGAAACATGTGCAGCATGTTTTGTGGATGTATTGTAAGTTAAGGCAGTCAAAGATGTTTTTAGGTTCTTTGCATAGTAGAAACCACATGCCTTTTAGTCCAAAAAAAAAGAGAGAGAGAGAGAGAGAGAGTAACAGCAATATCTTTTGGTGCCATTTTCACAATTTTTATTATACAATGACAGAATTTAACTCTTTCTCTCTTTTTTCCTCTTTCACTAGAGGATCTCAACCATCTATTAAAACAAGCTCTAGTCCTTGAAAACTGGGGACAAAGCAAGCCATGGTGACAGACCGGAAAACTGCAACTGCACCAATGGAATCTCAGCAACTCCCGCCACTTAGTGCATAACACCACAGACCTTTGAGCAGTCAGAATTCACTGCATCAGAGGGCCATGGCCCCAAACTAATTTTAATAGAGTTTAGAGTCATCTCCCCTCCAATTTCCCATCTCCTTCTCTGGATTAAAGGGACTTGCATGGACTATGTGATGTTTTCTGCTATGTAAAACGTCTACTGTACCATCTTTGGCAAAGTCAAAGGAGGGGAAATATGCGTTTCCAAAGGAAGGCAAACCACTGCACCCACAATGCTGCACATAGACTCACATCACTGCGGAACATCTACCATAGTCCTCTGAAACATGCCGAGACAGGGCGAAGCCCTCAGATAGTCCGGGGCACCACCAGCCACTGCGTTGTGACACATGGTTTTTAAAGCATTATTTACACACAATAGGGAACACTTGGGTCAAGCTTTGGTGCTAACTTAGGGTCTCCTGCACAAGGAATTAGTTACCCCTTACATGTGGAATTGGAGGGACCAATACTGCAGCTGAACCTTAGAATGCAACCCCAGGGGGACCCCACTTCCACTCTTCTTTCACAAACAGTTGATGAAGGAAAGGTGTATAGTTGGAAGTCACCACGCAAGATGGTTGGAAATCTCATATGGGGCAAGTGGCTGCTGAAAGGATATACAGTCAAATCCTGAGGAACTGGAATGCTGGCAGCGAGTCATTTTGGTGAAGTACAAGGTTTTGATAATGGTAGAGGAGAAATCTGTGTCGGGGCAATTGGTGAAGATCTGGTTAGACTCTTGAGCCAATTTTCCGCTTAAAAGTCTGGTAGTGGACATAATCAAATCTTTCTGTGGTTATGCTGTGTCTGGTGGCCTTTTCTTTAAAATAAACCCTTCCTGTTTGTGATTTTCAGATGAGGAGCTTGTTGGAGAATGGAGACTGAGCAAGACAACTCAAACTGCCTAGAATGCCTTAGAGGAAAAACAATTTGAATTCTGGTATGCATCTTTCTTTGCTTGTTCATTTGTTTCTCTATGGTGAAAATCAAATGAGGCAAAAGTATACAGTTGAGGGTGCCAATTAGCTAGATTCCAGTTAGTCAGGGTTTACTGTAGATCATTTTTTTAAAACATGCTTTTTATTTATAGGTAAATCGAGCCCCTCCCCCTCCTAAACAGGAAGCGGGATATTTTAAATCACCCTCAGAGTTTAAAGGATGTGAATGGTCACACAATCTGCTAAAAGTGACATCAATTTCTATTTTTAAAAGCCAGGATCTGGGGAGCTTTTAGGGGGGAAAAGGCTTCTTTTAAAAAGAATAAGGGGTGAGGGAGATTGGATAACGAGTTTAATTTTCCAAATGCATGTTGGACAATCCACCCATGCATTTTTTTTTACATTGCTAGTCAAATGAGATTATCTTACAGAACCCTCAGTTTCAGGGTCCTTCTGTTGTAAACCTTTATAACCACATGTCACATTTCTGCTACATTCCAAAAAAAGCATTGCAGAACCTTGAAAACAGTTGAATGTTTTGTGATTTCGTGCATGCAAAATCTACACATTTCAACATTTCAGCCAGTGTACGGGAGCTCTTCCAAGGGGAAGCATTTGAGAGAAATCAGTTTAATTTGGGCAAGGCTTGAGCACTTTTGCTTCTGCCTCACACGCAGCCCCAGCATCTCATGAGTGAATTTGGGAACTGGTGGGCAGTAGAAATGGCAAATCTCTGTCATACTCTCTCACTTAAGAATGCTTACCTGGGCCAAATTGCCTATCTCTTTGTCTTCTGGAGAATCAAGCCTAAATATATATGCTTCTTATCTTTCAGACTCACCCATAGCCTTTTCTGAATCTGCAATTTAGGTTCTTGGGGTTGGGGGAAATAAAGTCCTCTGGGTGCCTCTGTCTCAAAGTACACTTTCTGGAAAATGTTGAAATGTTCATCAATAAAAGTTGCTGACAGTGAAGCTTTCACTGTAGTATGCCTGATTTTTAATGCATCAACAGTAACTCCCACTAATATCATCTATGCTATGAGATGAATGCATCGGAGACGGTATTGATCTGTTCTGCATGCCACATGCTCATCCTGCCTATGAGCCTGCAGGAATGAGCTTGTCAAGGCTTGGAGATAGGCCTTGGGAAACCAAAGCTTCAGGCAGGCAGGCAGCACCTACTTGTTACAGGGACACACACAAAGCCCGCAGAATTTTCCTAGGTCCGTCAAATTCTTTTCTGCTTCTTTCATGTCCTTATTGATTTGGTCCATCCCTTCCTCAATGCGTTCCAGTTGTTCTGATTAAACACAAGTATTTTATCCCCACAGAATGAAGCAGATGGAAAAGGACAAAGAAAAAAAAGACAAAACTTCAGACATTCACTTTGACATTAAAAAAGGAAAAAAAGAAAAGAAAGGAAGGAAGGAAGAAAGAAGAAAGAAGGAAAACTGGACGCCACAGATTAGAGCTGGTACCCAGTACCTACTTGTTACAAGGACATATGAAAAGGCCACAGCATTTCCCTAAATCTTTTAAATTTTTCTCGGCCTCCTTCATGTCTTGGTTGATATGGTTCATGCCTTCTTCGACACGATCGAGTTGTTCTGGTTAGGACAAAGGGATGACAGTGTGGAATGAATTTTTTGGGGGCTTCCAACAGAACATGAGAAATGATTACGCGAGACAGATTTTGAAAGAGAAAGAGAGAGATTGCAATGCATTGTCTGAGAGGATGTATTGTTGCAGACAGCTGCTGCTGCCCTGAGCAGACATGGGAAGAAGGAGATGAACAAAACTGATGCTCAAAATCATTTCTAATTCAAATGGTGGGATGGGGTCAGGAGGCCTGTTTGATTCTGAGTGTCCAGGGAAACAGCACAGCATATGCGCTTATGCATTCACCAGTGAAACCCAGGGAAAAGAAAAACAGGGCGTTAGTTTACGTTTATGGCATTTTCATCGAATGGTAGTAGAGAAAGTATCTGCTTGAAGTTTAAGGTGTCTGCATCTTCCGGTTCCTAAGTATCCTCAGTCAGATAGAGGTAGAAAACAGGACCCATTTTCTTCTTTGGGAAAAACAACAGCAGTAGTGATTAGCAATGGATATGCATCTTTTCTCCTGTCTGGCAATGGCTATGTAACCCATGGCCTAGACTTGCTTTTTCGTGTTTAATTCATAGAAGCTGTAAGAAAAAGTAACATCAGTATAGGGATATCCTAAGTACTGGAATGTTTCGAATCTTCTCTCATTCTCTGACTTACTTGCTATGAAAGCTTTAGAAGGCATTTTACTTCTCTAGACCCCGGTTTTCCCCTGTCTACAAGGAGGGCGGATGCTAACTGCCCATTCCTGAAAGAAGGCATGGAGAATAGATGTGTCTTTGAGGGGGGGTGATGAATTGAAACATAGAACGGTACTATGCCATTGCTGCTGGTAGAGCTGACCCTAGTGTATCTAAGGCATAGATCGATAGTAATAAAAATGAATCATACTTCTAGGTTGCCAGGGTAACATACACCAACTTAATTAGTTTTTCAAAATTGCATCACTAAACTGAGGCAACTACAAGTTCAGTGAAGGGATTTTAAAAACAAGTCTTTAAAATCATAAAGGACAGCAGCAATGTGATATTTTGCCTAATTACAAGACCTAATTATATTCCTATTCCTCTTTTTCATCTAATTTTTCATGCATGCATGCATGCATGGGTATATACCTCCAGGAACAAAGGCATGCCTAGGATAAAAATGCTGAGTACATTTCTAGCTGAAGGGCGTAAATAATCATTTAAAAACAATTTCACATTACATTGTATAGTGGAAATTGTCATTTTAAAACCTCAGATAGATTCACTAGTGACCTAAACTAGGGAGACTACGAATTTGGAAAATAAGAACTAATTGTGCTGCTTTTCTCTAAGACAGAGGAACAGAATTACAGCTTGTTAGGAATCTATTTTCTCTGCTATGCTTTATAATGTCTGATGAAGACAGAATTTTGGCTGGTGAAGTTTTGCTAAATAAATACAAACACCGTGATTTCTTTAGGAGAACCTTTAGAAGGAGATACGTGTATACATTTTAATACCATAGGAGAACTTTTCTAAAGGCTTAGATCTGGTTTGCTTTTAAGAGTGCAATGAATTATAGGCCAAGTTAAATACTTGGTGGAATTCATGGGGGAAAAGGAGCTCAACATACCAGTGCTCAGCATCATCAAATGAGGAAACCATGTGTACAGAGACAGAGAAGTCAAAATCCAGTCAAACTATTGATTGTGGCTTCCACCAGGAGTTCTGGGCTGAGCTGGCTCAGAGGAGGTCCTTGGAGTCCAAGGGAGACAGACTGAATTTCACTCATGGCAGTTATACAAGCACGGATCATGGGAGAGAGATGTCTGCTCGCTCAGATATCCATCCCGAGGAGTTTCTCTTAGATTATAGAACAGGTTTGTTTTGTAACAAACTACTAACCGACAGGATTTCAGAAACCCCATTCCCTGTGTCCCCACAAATTGGTAAGTAATATATACATCTGTAATATAGCTATTTTATATTTTTATACATGTATATATGAACTGGTCCATATATTGAACCATTGGTCTTCTAGATTTAAAGAAACTGAAAAGTGAAAACAATCAAGCAAATCCAAATCCATATTTCTGACATCCGGGTTCTGCCATGGATTGTCAGCTTGCTTTGACAAAGTTTTGATTAAAAGAGTAAATTTTGATGCCAAATTTGATTCCAAAAACTATCCAGAAGGTAGTTTATTCAGAAAACTGTAACTACCAATACTGGTTGAATATATATTTATATATAAATTATAGGTCAAACTTTTTTTTCCTTTTTGGTCAGGGTCTCACCATAGTTCAGGTTGGCCTTCAACTCATTCTATAGCCCGGGCTGACTTCACACTCCCAGAAATCCTCCTGCCTCAGCCTCCCAATTGCTGGGATTACAGGTATACGTCACTGCACCCAGTAAGTCAAACCTTTAACTTAAAAAATTGTGTAAAACCATTTTGTTACAGGTGTTCTAAAAATAATATTAATTTTTGGAGTATACTGAGCTATGTTTGTGGATATATTTGGGATATTGGGGCTTCAGAGTGCTTGAGTGGTTTCTGAAAGACGCTTCTTAGGAAATGCTTCAAAGCACCCACTCCCTTTGATTCATTCTGCAGCGGAGTGCAGGGTCTGAGACCGATACAAGGCACTGCCCAGTGTTGGCTGCTTCTTCCCTCTCTATGCTTGTTGTCTGCCTATTTTCCACTTCCTCTGAGAGGCTGGGAGGAGAGCAAGGTTTGGGGTAAGGAGAAACCTTCTAGCAGACAGCATCATATTTATGTGGAAGATTGGCTATTTGTGATTGAACCATCAGTGGTAGGATGACCAGGCATCTATGTTTAGGTATCTGTCCTGCAAATCTCATATAAGTAATGCAATAGAGTGTTACTAAAATCCTTAACCTGGTTAAATTAAAAAAAAAAAAAGAACACACAATCCCGTATTAAGGGACAGATGTTACTGACCTAGCGTGCAAACCTCCCCGAGAATGTCAGTCCCAAGCGCTGCCTGCTTGCTTTGCCTGTCTCCTAGCATAGATGATTATGCAGAATGTCATTCAAACAAAGTAACAGCCACATGTGGCCAGTAGCAACTGTACAGACAGTACAGCCCGCGTCATCTCCCGGTAATACTTGGGAAGCAGGTGTCTGCAAGAAGGGCATTTTCTCAAACGCAGCCTTCCAGTTCCCTGACCTTTGAAGACGGCTGCCTGGCTCTCGGAACAGGGCTTATACTCTTTCTCTTCGCTCTTCTAGGCAGAGGTCGTCAGAGATGTCGTTGTTTGCTTTGGAGTTCATTGCAAGGGAAATTCTCCAAAAGCCACAGCTCAGGCATAGAGCCAAACATATAACCCAGTAGGTAGAGACCAACAAGAGGGACAAGAGAAACAGAAGCAAAAAGTTAGATCATCCCGTGTTAAATGCTCAGGTCATGTTGGGGGATTTCCCTTGGAGGTGAATGTTCCAGAGGAATGGAAGTCCCAGGGCTTAGTACACCTCCAGGATTGTCTGTCACACACCACACTCCTTTGTGTCTCCTAATACCTGCACACAAAGCAAGAATCCCTTAAGGAATTTCCCATTGCAGCCATTCAGCAGGAAAACCTGAAAAGTTCTGGGCTGGCCGGACAGTGGGTGGAATGGTTCTTTAGAAGGAGGGCTGCTTCTTGAGGCTCCCGAGCAGCTGCGAGGTAGAAACAGTCAACACTTTGGGTTTTCAGTCATAGACAAAATTAGTAGAGCATAACCAGAGAAACATTGCAAAGTAGTTACTGACCTGAACAGATAAACATGGCATATGCAGAATTACAAAGAATTTAGTAGTGAAGACATTTGTTGACTTATGCTCTTCTTTCATTTTAAATGGCTCTAAGCTCCTGTAATATTATGAATGGAATGTATACCCCTTCAATCCATGTGGAAATCAATCACTTTGGGAGGTTTTAAAGTTGCAAATTTCTCACCAGTATCAGTCTGGTCCTATGTGGTTTTACAATCCCAGTTACCTTAGGAAATATATTGAACTGAGGAATTAAGTGTTTGCTCTGATATGGCCACACTTTTAAATGTAAATGAGAGACTATTCACTGTCTCGTGAAGAAATCTACCAAATAGACATTATATGCTGCTTAGTTTCTCAGACAATAACATGTAGATAACCCCCAAAATAACCTGTGTTGAAGAAGTACAGAATTTTGCACTTATATGGACACTTTTGGTACATGGTATCTCTAAATTTTCTTCATCAAAGTATAACAAAGTTTGCCACTCAAGTAAGCACATTATCTTTTTTCTGTCTGTTTGATCTCAGGGTTTTGTATATTATTTTCTACGTCTTAATACCAGTGCTTTATCACTAAACAGGCAAGGTATTGTTCTGAGTGTTTCCTAAATCTTCCTTCTGTTGTAAGTTTCCCTTTCCCAGCACTTTCACATTGTCAGTTGTTAGCTGAAAGAGTTAATAAGGTGGTACTGTGAATTATTTGAGTGTATGTATGTGCTTCAGTTTTGCTCTGGAAAGAGGTGCCACTCTTCTACTTGGAAGCCTGCTGCTCAATTTTTTAAGGCAATGTCTTGTTTCATTCCAAGTTTTAAGGACATTTTTTAAACAGACCAAGCCCGCAAGTCTTATAATGATAGCAAATCCATTTAAAGGAGTTGTGCAGACTGCCACTGTTATTGACATGTCTTAAAATAGAACTCCATTAGACTCTGTCATTTGTATATATATCAAAGACTTAGCATGAGCAAAATAATGTAAAACACCTCAATAATTTTATCTAGATTGCACACTGAAATGATATTTTAGATACACTGGTGTCAATAAAATATACTATTAAGATGAAAATAACTTTCTGACAATTTACATTCTGAAAATTTGAAGTAGAGCACGAGGGTTGATGTTCAATTGTTGTTTTCAACAATCTTTTCTGATTTTTAAATTTCACGTACGTTAACCAAAAAAGATGAGCACAAACAAATAGTATAGAAATATAAAGCCTTTGATGACAGTGATGGACATGAGCGCCTTGGGGTCCACGCAAGGGGCAATCTGCTGGAAGGGGGCCACCAGCTCTGGTCTGGGAGCAGACACAGTGTTCTGGCTGTGACCCAGCTCTCCCTGGGTTGCTTGAAGCCAGTGCGGTGAACAGAACTGGAGCATTCTGCCCAGAATGCTCCTCTAGCGGGTGATCTTTTCTGCTGCTCTTCCTGCCCACCAGGCTGAGATTTTCTCAGAGCAGCACAGCAGTTTGAGGCTCTTTCCACCCAATGTCTCTCCCTTCTCCACCTCCCTTGATGGGTATCAGACTTGCATTCCAGTGCGGAGGCTCACCTCACCTACCCGCTCTCTCTCCCCTTGACTCATCCTAAACATTTTAATAAATCTGCTGCCCTCCTACTTGGTTCTTAGCATTTGCGGCATGATTTACCTTCCTTCATTCCCTTCCTATCCCTACATCAATGCCCTGGAAGTCAGTAAATGAAGAGTTACTGTACTGGTTGCGGAATAGCTCTTTCATGGCCATATCGTAATTGATTTAGTTGAGCTCCCTGCTGACAGATGTTTAGGTTGTTCCTAGTCTTATATGATTATAAGTATTCACAGTGTTCTTCACATAATTGTAAACATATATGTTGTGTACAGTACAAAATTCCTGGAGTAGAATGTCATAGACAAATGTAGGTACACGTTATAATTTGAAGATGTTACTAAATTACTCTACATGACATTTGTGTCAGCCCACAGCACCCATCTGCAGAAATACGGCTTCTGTTTGCCCAACATACTCACAACATTGGTTATCAATTTTTAAAATTTATGTCAGTCTGCTAGATACAGTGGTATCTCATTACCAATGATGATTGTAGCATAATGTCATATGTCTGTCTGCAAACTGATTTATATCTTACATCAATACTTCTTTTAGGTTTTTGCCTTTTTTGGATGCTATGCAAAGCCTTTCTATGTTTTTTTCTTAAAATGTTTTATGCCTATTATCTGTGTGGCAGTTTTCTTCTGAGTTTCACATTTGTGGTTGAGGCTTATGGTGTCTTGTGCTGTGACTAGGTTCTATAGTTTTTATTTTTTTGTCCATAATAAATACATTCATAATTTTGACAATTTCTCTAATGCTTTCACAAACTATGAATAAAGAGAGACACTTCTCAAAAATCTGCTTATTATGATAAGATTAAAAATGGAGTCAAAGAACAAACCGGAAGCTATAATTATGTACAATATCACTGCATGGATAGCTCTCTTGAGATAGACAAAAATTAAGGTATAGCTTTTCTAAGTTCCACCCTACAGATATTCCACTAAGATGTACACTCTGAATTCTTTTTTTAGCATGTCTATAATGACTTTAAAAATGGGCCAAACATTCCAATTCGTTGGATTCTCCACTTTCTAGATTACTCCCCTTTGTTTGTGTTCTGTTAAGACTAGCTGCCAATTATCAAAGGATTCTACATGATGACGTAAAAATTAAAATTGCCAGGTACTGAATTAGCATGGGAAGAAGTGCTTGGTGTGATGTATTACACCTTCCTTCTGTCTGGGTGTTACTGGAAAAAAACCAAATTAATGGGGAAATACAGAGGCAAGAAGACCAGGAGAATTATCACACTGTCTAAAAGATTATGCTTTTTAAAAGTATAAACATGTGGCTTTTGCCTTCAAAATTCAACATTTATAACAGAGGTTGTACCATTCATTCAGTCATGGAGACAGCCTGAACATTTCCACACATTTACAAGTTTTTTTCAACAGAGAAAGAAAAATAGTAAAATGAAAATTCTAAGACCCCACACACTCATGCACATGTGTAATGAGTGTCAAAATGGCCACCTGAGGATGCACAAATAATTTAAAAATACATGTTATTCAAATGAGGAATTGTTTTTACGGAAGAAAGTGGAACTTACCTCCTTGTTCATCCAACATAACCAAAGTCCTGATACCAGCATCTTTACTCTATATTCCAGTTATGGTAGCAAAGTTGAAAGGAGTTACAGAGAGAAAAGAGAGAAAGAGAAATCAGTAAGGAGACAATTAGACCTAGAAATAGAAAATGAAGAAGGACCAAAAGCAAAAAGGGAGGAGGTACGGTGAGACCACTAGGCAGTCAGGGAGGGGCTTTGAGAATTGATGACCCGTGGATCCGCTCTCTCAGTGACTCAGAGGCAGAAGGAAGGGGCGGAGAACAATCTCCACGGCATAAGGCTCGGGATGGAGGTTCTAATAGGTGAAATACATATGGGAACACACTACACTGTAATTTTATATCAGGACAATGAAAATACCTATAGCTTTCTTAACAGTAAACGCAGAAAGAAGACCTTTCAAAAATCTTCTGAGTTAAAGTTTCTTTTGTGGCATATCCTATTGGAAAATCCCCATCAGTGAACAGGGGAAGGGTCCCCATGCAAAGACTAAAAATCTTGGGGTTGAGGTTTTTTTGGTTTATCAGAAGAAAGCACGACTTCACAAACTTGAGAAACAGTTCCAAAGGAAACTCATTCTTCTAGTTTCTCTCTAAGGGAAAAAGTATTGCAAGGTTTAGAAAAGGGAGCAAGCCAGGTGTGGCAGTGCATGCCCGTAGTCCCAGCAACTCGGAGGCTGAGGCAGGAGGAGGGCTGTGAGTTTAAGGCCAGCCTAGGCTATATAGTAAGTTCAAGGCCAGTCTGAACTACAGAGTGAGACCTTGTATCAAAAAAAAAGGCAACAAAATAAAAATACGAGTTTTTTTTATAGTGAAATCTAAATTTCTCACAACGATATAGAGCAGTGACAGCAAGCTTTTTAGAACTTCCAATGATAACAAACAGCTGGAGGCAGCACAGGTACCATAGGTTCAGCACCACTGATACAGAGTGGGAAAAGAACTTCTCCACAAGCCTACTGCAGTTCCTTTGTGCAGGAGGAGTTAAGGCATTCCTCAGCTCACTCCTTTGTATCCAAATAAACAGTGCCTTCTGGATTTGGGGGTATAGGCACGGGAGTTGGTAGGCAGAGGAGGAAGGAAGATATTCACATTATTTGTATGTAAGAATCACCATTTTTAGGAATTCTAACCAGTTCAGTGAAGACTTTCCATTATACATGGTGACTATTTATGGATATAAAATACCATTGCTTGTAATTTGAATAAATTGGTTTTTTAAGGAATGGTCATGGAAATCCACAGAATAAATTATAAAATAAGACGTCCCTCATAGCCCTATTTTTTTTTTTTACCAACTTACTTAGAACTAAGAATGGAAGAGGGAAATGTTAGTGGAGGCCAACAAATAAATTCAAGCTGTGCTTCTAAAAAGTAAAATAAAACACTGAATATTATTTCTGTAAATTGCTATAAACCTGCCGTATTGGAGGATTTGTGCAGTTAGCTCTGCAGGACACAAAAGCCTACCCTGCCTTTGAACCTGTCAACAGGCTTTATAGTGGCAAAGTCAGGCTGCAGCTTGGACAGTGACAGTTCAAAATGACTTCCAAAGAGTCAGCCAGGGAGCAGTGGCTGGGTCAGGTCCTGGGCCAGAACCCTGGTGAGTTCATCTGCTAGCTCTAGGACCTTGGACAAGGGTCCTAATTGCTCTGTGCCTCAGTTCTCTTATTTGTAATACAGAACTAACAGTTTATACTTCATTGAGTCCTCATGTGAATTTGATGAATTAACATGTGGGATGTGTGCTAGAATGGAGATTGACTTAGAGTTACATGGCATTAAGTATTTACAAAATGAATACAGCCCTAAAATGCATGTATAGCAGGACCTCTGGGCATAGTAAAAATACCAATAATATTACCTACCAGACCACTACTACTCAAACTTCCATGGCATATGGACCCCCTGAATATGAATCATCTTGTTAAAATCCAAATTCTGGTGTGGTAGGGCTGGGGAGAAGCCTGAGTTTCTGCCTTTCTTGCAAGTGCTCGGATGCAGGTAGGAATAAGATTCTAGATCACAAAATCTTAAGTGTGCTATAAATAGACTTTTGTCTACAGTAGCTATATCTTCACCATCTTTTCTGCATATTTCAGCCATTGCTTGTGAGACTAAAGGATGAGAAGCAAGCAGATGGCACATTCAGACATATGGGTGTGACAGCGCAAGTTCTGGTGAGGACAGAGGCATCTCAGCGAACATTTTCTCCTTGACGACCCAATCAGGTTGCGCCTGAGGTCTCTGCTTCCTTCTGCTGGGGACAGTGGATAGAGAAAAGGTTCGTGCTTTTGGTTTGGGCAGTACAGTTTTCACCTACTTAAGCATTTTAGCATTTGTTATACTCATTTATTTTACATGGAACCTTGCAAGTATAATTTCACATAGGTTTATTTTGCCGTGCAATGCTCCCGCACAGAACCAATCTGAAGGAGTGGAAATGTTCGAAATTGCTCCAATCTGGAGAACAGGTGCGGAGAGGACTGACACGGAGTCAGGAAAGATGGGCTCTACTCTCGGCTCAGCCGCCCGTTAGTTGAAGAGACTATGAAGGGGTCCCCCGGCCTTGCTGAATATTTCCCTCAATTGAAAATAAGGGCAGAAGTGTTAAGATGGTGTGGACGATAGGCTGGCTCATTCACTTACTCATTCTGCCATTAATTTATTATTTTATGCATTAATTATTTTATTTCCTCATTCATTCATTTATTTGGTACAGGTTTGTCAGTCCTCTACTCTGCCCCAGGTAGTAAGCGTAAGGGGAGACAACTGCATGTCATTTCATGACGCTTCTCACTGTGCGAGACAATTGGTTGCTGGGCAGATCTAGGATCTGGGAGTCAGGTTCTCTGACTTCTAGAACCATTTTTGTGGTCCTGTGGCTCTAGCATCCGTGTTGTTCCATGTCTCAACCTCCCTAGTGGTCACGTGGGGGCGGTAAGAACTCGCCCTCATCCCGCGGTCATTCTGAGGATGAGTGAACTACTCAGTATAGCTCTCTGAGTTAGTTCAGCTCTATAGGAGGCTGTGCTGGGTTCAGGAAGGAATATAATGAGATGTAAGATCTAATGTGAGTGGAATCTCAGCCTCTTTAGAATGGGTTGCTGCTGTTTCCTTAGATCCTTTTGCCTGTTGTGGAATTCTCAAAGAAAAATAAAACACTGCAGGAATTTTTGGTAGAAGGGAAGGGAAGTGTTGTGTGAAAGAATTCACGTTCAGAGATCAGGTAGACCTGGCTTTTCACTTTATCTCTGCGTGTCTTCAGCAAGTTACTTATCCACTGTGTACCTCAAAATAAAAGTAAGGATCAAAGCAGAAATAAAGCATGGCTAAAGGATTAAATTGTATATTTGATGATCCCATGATGATAATGGCTTCAAGCCTAGCACCTAGCACGTAGTAGGTTCCCAATAAATGTTAGAACTTAAAACTGGTTCACTATTTTACTAATAGTCTCTATCAAAATAACTAAGTTGCTCTTTGGGAGATCTAGCAGTTCAGAGAAAGGATGGGGATGGAGGCAATATTTCAGGGAGGGCAGAATATTACTTTCCCTTATTCCTTAAAGAGTGTTATGCTTTAATAGCAAGGAGTGGAGGTAGTGCTATTTTTACTGCAGCTCAATCCTTCACTTCTGTTTAAGAGTGCTAGTAAAAGTCTACTTAAAGCAGAAGAGCTGCAGGTAGGATTTTTCTATTTCTTGCTACTTTTTTTTCAAATTTATTTCTCTATCTTTATTTTCATAGATGAGCTAAGGCCATGTTTATAGAGCACTTTGAAATCTTTCTTTTGTTATTTTTGAGGTGCTTTGACCAAAGTGCAATACCTTTGCTGTAGAGTTAGGACCCCCTGGCACTTGCTGGAGTTCCAAAAATTAAAAACCCGTATCACTTCCTTCCTGAATTTTAAAGGTTTTAGCAAAACCTTAGCATAACTCAAACATAGCTTTACAATGCTCATTCTCTTCCCATAGTCAAAGCGTTTTGAAGGATAAGCTGGCATAAAAAGAAATGATGCTAAAACATTCAGGAAATGTTAGTGGTTCAACAGCCACACCATGAAAGCAGAGTGATGCTGGTGAACGACTTTCCCTAAAGCAGTATGGCTTTTTCTGGGCTTCGTTGTCATAGCCCAAAGCATTAATGTGTAGATTTCATTTCTTGCATTTAGGATTAGCAAAGTTAACATTTTTTGCCTGGCATCAAATAGTTCCTCTTTGAGAATACCTCCATGATTCTCTTACTAGATTAAGTGTTTTGTCTTCTATGAGCCAAAGGCAGGTATGATCTTGAATTCAGAGTTATGTACATATGTGTTGCCCTGTCAGACATCAATTTATGTCTTTCTTCCTATCCCCAGAACTAGGCATTCCATAAATATGTGTTGAAATGAATCCATCAAAAGCAAGCTCCTAACTCCAATCTAGTGACCAAGTACTACATGATTTCTAACCCTTTTAACCTGTGTGTGGTATTCAGCTTTTGTGAACTTTCCCCATCAACCTTTTTTTGTTTGTTTTTGGTACCAGGAATCAAACTCATGACCTAGTGCTTGCCAGGTAGGCACTTGCACCACTGAGCTATACCCCTGGCCTCCATCAATCTTTGGATATCTTTACACTGTCCTTGAAATGCTGATGGTAAAAACCTTCCATTAAAAAGCAAGTCCTGGATCCTGCCAAGCAGTCATACCCTAGAGTCTATTAGGATGGAAAGAAGTTGTATATTCTATTGAAAATGGGATGGCCTTAGGGAGACTTCACAATTTCAGTAACCTTTCCCGTCTTTGAGGCTGAATTTTAATAAAGATTCAGTGCAATTCAAATAACATAGCACTTATGAACTTTGGGATCATGGGTAAGATCCTGATCTTTGAAAGCTCAGATTTTCCAAATGATTTCTGCCCTTGATGAATATTTAATGTTGATTCTCTTTAAAGAGAATTTCCCTTTTTTTAATTGAAAAGCAGAATATCATCTGGATGGCCAATTCCCTAGACACAAAGGCCATAAATATAAAATAACCCAGGAGGCAGTAAGAGCAAATCAGTCTACTCTAGGAATGCCTTGCTTATGATTTCCTGATGACGGAAAGTCTAATCATCTCCTCTCATTTATTAGAGGCAGGAGATTGCTTCCATTGGTTTCCCTACTTGTTCTAAAATGCAACTTCATGCTTGATCGAGAAACACTTTAGGGGAAACAAAAACATGTAATTTGAGAATCATACTTCAATCAATAGATCTTTGGGGATTTTTTTTCTTAGAATAAATGAGATCAGCACTGATTTTTCAAGACTGACCAACACTGTTTGTGGTTCAAGACATGAAAAAGAAATGTTCAAGTCCCCAAGATGGATGGGTGAGGGGTCGGTTCGTGGTACATTCTGCTCTGCCTCACCCCTTTCCAAAGTCAGTGGTGGTGGACCTGTGGTATGTGTGCTGCAGTGGCCTGTTTGTATCATTGAAAGCTCTGAAAGGTTCGTCATCACTGGTAGGTACCATTTCCATAGTACACAGGCAGGCAAATGGGGACAATCCTGGTATTTTAGAAATGTTCAATACCTGTACATACATGAAACCGAAAGTGAAAAATGAGATTGAAGCCTCTGATTAAGGGTCATAAATCTATACTATGACAATAATATGAGTATGCCATACAATGACCATGGCAGCTATTTCCGGGTTCCATTGAGGTTAGTGTCAGAGTTCACATGGGCATGTTCCTAAGGGTTGGACCCCTCATTAATTTATGATAAGTTGGGGGATATGCAAAGGCCCTGCAAGCACTCCTACGTTTAGAATATCTGCCTTCTTCCTGCTCCGTGAGTATTTCTGCAGGAACAGTGTTCTTGGAGCAGAGTAAAAACATTTCTCTTCATTTAGAGATGACAGGCAGCTTTCCTATGCTGCTGAGGCCCCTTGCAGGGCTGCCTTCCTCTGGTAACTTGTGCTACCATGGAGGGTCAAATTGTCATTTTTAAAATAACAGATTTTTCTTTTCTTTTTAGGGAACTCATCGTTGGCACTTTCTTGCCATCCCTCCTGTGGCAATTCGCATTGAGCCATATTTCATTCCTAGGTGAGAAGTTAGAGGTGCAAACCCAAGGGAAGACATCAACTCCTGCAATGTGAGACACAGCTGCCTTTCCTTTAGCCTTGCTGAAATTTATCTTTTTCTCCCCCTCTTCATGTCATTGCAGAAGCAACTTGCAATAGCGTAAGGTATGTCGGTTCATTTAATCATTCTGTGAGAGAAAGTCCAAGATCTCTAAAAATGATAATCACACATGAATTTATAAATTGATAAGCAGAAGCATTCAAACCATAGCTAAAACACCATCACACTGGATTAAAAACCATCAGGCTTGTTTTATTAGGTTAAGATAAATGTAGTCCAACCCTTTCTTTTTCCACTTCATTTCTCCCAACAGGAAAGTTCAATTAATCCATTTGCTCTTCCTGGTTGACTGCTGCTGTACCAAACTGGAAGGAGTGAGGCTTGTTGCAAGTGCCCTTTTGATTCCATTATTGCTATTTGCCCTATTTTACCCAGTTAAAAATAGTTTGGGATTCATTAACCATGCCTCACAAATAGATGTGCCATCCAGGGTTGGGAATATAAAAGGGCTTTTATACTTACATTATTGGGCTTGATTTTTCCTGTTTTACAAGGTCTTTCCTATTTTTTAAAATTAATTTTAGTACCTCTTGCCTCTAAAGATAATAATTCCTGAAGTCAAAACAGAATTTTGAGATTCAATGCTATTTATAGGCATCAAAGTCATTATGATAGAAGTTTTATGCAAATAACACCTTCATTTATTAAAAAGTGCCCCAGTTTGTTCAGAGGGATCTAATCCTTGGTGATTTCTTGGGAACAATGATTTGGAATTATTATGTTTTTCTGTATCCTAGATTTAAAGGTGGCCTGGGCTGGGAGGGAGGATGGATTTACCTTGATGGCTACCTGGTAACTTAAATACACTATTTCCTTCATTATGCGGTTTGGGATGGGCTAGATTAACACTGCAAGCAACAGCATCATGGCCTGGGGGAGGTGGAGGGGTGCAGCTAGGAAGAGTGCTTTAGCAAGAAGGATGAAATTCCTTATTTTATTTTATTTTAATCAAACTAGGGACCTCACACTTGCCAGGCAGATGCTTGTGCCACTGAGCTATATCCCTGACCCCCAAGATTCCTTATTTTAAAATAAAGTTATTCCTTACCTCTTCTACCAGTTGCAGCATACGACGGGTACTTTCCAGCGACTAGAGATGACAAAAAAATGGTAAGAATAAATGTCATAAGTGCAGGAATGGGAGATTTTGGAAAGGCAGAAATACTTTCTTCATTTGAGAAACACAAAAGGTCCCTGCCACATGTTATTTTAAATTTGAAACTGAAACACAAACTGTCTTTTCCCGTTTTCAATTTCATTCCTATTGGGCTTTCTACATGATCAGGTTCCCTAAAGCAATTACATGAAAGCTTATCTACATAAAATCAAAGCTATATGAAGCTGATCTTGATATTAAAGACAAAGTAATCTGGAAAAGTTAATTTTGCATGCTCTGGATGCATGCAAAATTATCTCAAATACTCAGAAGACTAATTTGGCCTCCCTGGGCTAGGAATATTGAATTTGAAACACAAACATAATTTCTCATGAATTGAGATGAATATAGCATCAAGTTTCTCATAAAGCTCCTAGAAACACAATTGGAAGTTGTTATCAATACAAATTAAGCTGTCGCCTTCGGGTGAAGAAAATCAAGCATGTTTGAAATAACTACCCTATAGGAGACAGCTATAATAATTATCGTCATTCTTAGATAAGAAAAAAATATGTAGGAAAGTCTCAGTGCAGTGCTGGTCCCTCAGGCACAGAGCTGTCACTTTTTTCTGAGTTCCTTTACCTCTACTAGAATCCAACAAGTAGGGTGATTTCTTGGAGCCACGCTTTTGAGAGAAAAACTTATTTTGGACAAGAATCTGTAGGAATCTGCAGGATGTTAAGTTTCTGGGGAGAGCCTTAGGAGGTTGTTTTTTGTTTAGAATCGCTCTACTCAGTCATTTGCTGGTAAATGCTTACTTAGCTAGATGTCTGGGGAAAAGTATGTGGATCTATAGACACATAGTCAAGACTGTTATTTTACTGACATTAAGGATGAATGGCGCACAATTTACAATTAATGAAATATACAACACGACACTTCCATATAGCTAGTTGCTTCTTGCAGGTAGTTTTTAAAATAATTTTTGCTGAACTTTGTGTCCATAGCTAATTAATATTTTTCTGACATTGAGTGTTGATTGGGTAGTTTTATTCCCAAAAGGAAAATGAAACAGTGAAGATATATGTTGGAACTTAACTCATTTGTCAATAAGCAAAACAATGGCTTTACTAAAAAATACCCTGTAAGTTCCAAATAATGAAAGATTTCCTCAATGTTTTGCATTATTTGTAGTATAATGGCTGCAGACATGTATACTATTAGTTTAATTTGCGTTATGAAAATTTCCTTTACTTTCTTAACCTAGGTAATCAACAAAACAGTAAACCAGCTTTGTAGTGTTTCCAGAGTCTATGGTAGAGATACTTACCCTGTCAGATGTCTAACTGCAATATAATGTCACTGACCATAAGGCTGGGAATGTGGTCAGTAACAACTTATTGTACAATATTTCCAGCTCTAATACGATGGATACAAAAACTCAAGAGCACAGATCCTAGCAAAATGTTATAAAATAATCAGAAAGTAATGAGTTTTGAGTATTTATTATCTTTGATTTTAATGTAATCTGTCTGAATGTCAGATCATATAATTCAATTTTAATAATAGCTTATGTTTTACAACCAGCTTATAAATTTTCTGCAAGTACTAACAGTCAGAACCAGCTCCAGCACATCCCTGGTTGCAAATCTTCCAGCCCATACTCATCTTAGCAGATCTTCATCTCTCAAGGTTTCTAGAAATCGGGAGTTAGGGCCAAGACACCACTTTGTACACAGGGTTTAATAATCAAACTATTCCAGTCTGCAGAGATCTGAGGTATGTAGGAAATCAATGTCTTATCACTTCTACTTTACTTATGATGTTAGAAAAAGGCATTTTACAGAATCCGAATGACACAAACATCTTTGCTACCCATCTTTTGCCCTTCTTCCTGTTCTCCACTGCTCACCTCATCTGCCAGCTGGTCAGCTCTCCGCTGCATCTCCTCAAGCTCATTGCGCATGTCTGCGTCTTCGGCCATGGTAGTGGTGGGGGGTGGCTGGGCGCCTGGCCTGGGGGGTCAGTGATGGGTTTGGCCACGGAACCTGGGACAAAGCAGATTAAAAACTGTAGCAGATTATATGAGTGTGGCTAGACATGGGCAAAGCCCAGCAAATCTAAATGATATGCACTCAGTCCCCATGACTTACTGGATTTAACGGGAAGCCACACTCAGATAGAGGTCAACAGTGTCATGCCATTTATCCCAAAGGAGCTATGAATGCACACCTGCCAACTTTACTATGGAGGAGGTAGATTCCTGTCCACCTGTGAAGGGTTAAAAACAAATTGCCCGGGGGTTTGGAATGATGGGATGGATGGATGGGCTTCTATACTTTCAATGTCACAATTAATTATTTTTAAAGCAGGTTTATTGAATTATAATTGACATACAATCAGCCCCGTGTATTTGAAGTGACACTTTGACAAGCTCTAGTACCTGTATACACCCACAAAACCATGACAACAATCGAGAAAATGAACAAATCTTTCCCTCTCCAAAATTTCTGTGTACTATTTGTAATCCTAACCACCCACTGCTACCAACCCTACTCCACTCCACTCTTATGCCCAGAAAACTGCTCATCTTCCTCCTCATTATAGTTTTTCTTTCCTAGAATTTTATATAAATGAAACCACACCCTATCTATTATATTTTTGCCTGCCTCTTTTCATTTAGTATAATCATTTTGAGAGTCATCCATGTAGCATACATTAATAGTTCATGCCTTTTTGCCGTTCAGTAGTATTGCATTGTATTTATAAGCACTGGAAGTTACAGCCGGAATATTTTTTATCTCTAGTTATCAGAGGTTGTTCAGAGGGTTGCTGTGTGAATGAGCCCCTATCATTCCAAAGAAGAAGGAGCCCTGGGCCTTAAACATAACCAGGTTATTTCTTGGCTATTCTCTTGAAATTGCATGTGGAACAAAGAGTAGGTAGTAAGACTGAGATCCCTCTAGAGCAAACTCTCCTCCTTTCCTCCTTTCTTCCTCCTATTCTTCCTTCCTCTCAAGTACTTGTAATTATTGATTGATGTTTGTGGCTGGGTGGACAATGTTTGTTGGGTTGTTTATTGTCTTACTGAGCACCTGTATGATGCCAACAGCGAGCTGGGTACTAGGGATATATTGATAAGCAAAACAGAAAAAGTCACCCTCTTCAGTCTAATTGGCAAGATGAGGACGAAAGAAGGAAGTCAGGTCATTCAGTGTAGTAAAATGGCACTAGGGGTCTCACCTGGTTGTATGGGTGCACCTAGGGACACACCAGGGCTACCTAAAGAAGTTGTGACCCTAAGCATGGTTATCAGAGGGATGGGAGTAAGAGGCATAAGGGGGGACTAGAGATGATACTGTGTGCATTTGATGTGATGGAAACCTCTCCAATAGCATAATTGTAGAAGCCATGGGATCTTGTCTGGTAGCTGAGACAGCAGCTGGGCACTGGCCCTTGTCCTTCCTCTTGCCTGGAAGATCATGGTCTTTGGGAAACGTGTCTAGTCAGTAACTGCATCATCAGGCCACTCATTGAAGGGATGTGGTACCACGGAGCTAGAGACAGCCCATGAATTTTAGTGGAAATTCAGTGTATCCCTGTCATAGTAAGGCAGTTAAGAAGTTAGTGTTTTATTCCTTTTCTTTTTTCTTTGCAGCAAAAACAAAGCCCCAGAATGACCATGACATGAAATAACAGGAAATTTGGAGTCTCCACATCTCTGTAGGGAGAAAAGGACTATAGACAAAAAACATCTGAATTCTTATGTCAGTGAGCAATGCAATCTATTGGGCTAAGCTACTGAAAGTGTGAACATTTCATTTGGTTTTGTTATAGCAGCTGGTGTTATACTTAACAAAGACCTGGTGAAGCTTGAATAAAAGCATTGCCTAGGGCATGATTTCCTAACTGAAAAACACATTTATGCCTGTTCTTCTGGACAAGGCTTGGAAAATAATTAGATTTAGGGCTTTGGAACAACACCACATTATTATTTGTAACAGAATCACCAAATATCAGGAACACACTCACTGAGAGGCAAAGACACTGGCTTTCAAGGGGAGTTTGGGGGAGGAGGCTCAGTGAAACCTTCTCCTAGGTCCGCTCTGCTATAGCTTTCTCAACTGCAAAGACTGAATGCCTCTGAGATTTTAATTTAGTACACAGTATTAGAATCTTTCACATTTATCACTCTTGTGAAGCAAATCTTACTATTTAGGGTTCTTAGGAGGAATCCTAAAGCGTAACTTCTTTGGAGATAATAGATTTCACAGTTCTTTTCTGCTGCATGATTCTTGGACAAGGTGTCAAATGCAAAATCACTGCTAAAGAAAAGTTTCAGGGCTGAATTTTAGTACTAGCATTAAAAATACTAGTAATGGGGAGTAAGCTTAAGCAGATTGGTTTTTATGGGGAGTCTGTTTTAAAAAGTCAATGCAGCATTATACCATGAGCCAGTTAATTTTCCAAGGCCTGTCCTGGCTACCAGAGTATAAGCATACCTATCATATGATATAAAAGAAATGCTGTGAATGTTTCTTTGTTACTTAAATGCAACTCTCCACTTTAGAAATTAAGCATTTGGAAAACAGAAACTAGAAGGAATTTAAACCAAGTCTCTCCTGAACTTCAAAAGGAGTAGGAACAAAATTCCAGTGCTTTCCTGAGCGATAAATCTATCCTCCAGAATAAAAAGGTGGCGCATTGGGAATGTTGGGCAGATTATGGGCCTGAGTTGAGTAGAATGGGTACTGGCTTTGAAACCTGAAAGACCAAGTTGGATAGTTGGTTGCGGCACTCAAAAGCTGGGTGACTTTGGGCCGGTTCTTTATCTTCTCTGATCCTCAGCTTTCTCAACAGAGCAAAAAATACCAGTCTCACAGACTTGTTGAGGTGAATAAATTATAGAAAGTTCTAATCAATTTTGGCAAGATGTGGGGGTTTAGTATTCTGAAAGCCTCGATCATTCAGAATGGCCCTACGCTCTTTCCATAAGCCAGCATCTGTTAATTAGCTCTCCTTTACTAATGGCTGCGCCTGGGGCCAGTTGCTGTGGTGCGCAGCACCTGTGGAAGCTGAAACTAGGGAAACTGTCAAAGTACTGAGTCTCTAGTCACCAAATAGCACCTCTCATGGGATTACCACAGGAGACAAACAAGAGCCTGGCTCTCTTCTCTGTCTTCCTGATTTGCAGCTCAGTTTCTTGGGGGAAGCAAGTGCCTAGGCTTTCCCATTAATACCCCAAATTATCAGAAAGTAGGATTCTGTGTGCCTTTAGATCTACAGCACTCTTGCTATCTCCTAGTCTCTTTATCTGCTAGTGGATGTACATTCTCGCTCTCTCCCTCCACACACACACACACACGCATACACACACACACACACACACACACACACACACTCTCTCTCTCTCTCTCTCTCTCTCTCTCTCTCTCTCTCTCTCTCCTCTCTCTCCAGACTCGCATGTTTCCTTGTCAGTTTCCTCTCACAGTTGCCATTCCCAGCATGAGAGGAACAGCGGTAGAGTCCCCTGGCGCCACGCTGATAGCAGCCTGTCTGGGTCTAGCAGATGGACAGGTGGCACGCTGGCAGAGGAGTCCTGTGGTATATCCCCCTGTGTTCCTCTCTTTCATGCCTCCCAGGAGCTCTCACCACCTTGGTCTCACTCTACAATACAGGGTTATGTTTGTGGTTTGGAAGGAGGGCCGATGAATCTTACAGATCTCAACAACAGCCTTTCAAACCTGAAAAGGAATGCCCATCCTCCTGATGAGGAAGGCTGGAGAGTGGGCCCTGAGCCCAACTCTAGGCCATCTGCCGGGCTGTGTATCACTACTGTTGGATAAATTGTCCCCATGGATCCCAAACTCATGCATGTTAGCATTCTAAGAGACAGGCAGAATGATGTTGATTGGCCATGTCAGTAGCTCCAAGGATATCAACAGTGAAACTGCAATTATTATCAGGGTGGTATGGAGCACTTCAGTCCTAGTAGGGAATTAAACCTCCTTCCTGTCCACCTGAGCTGGAGACATAGCCCAGCCAGCAAAGCCTGCTTAGTAAGTAAGGATGGGAAAGCCAGCCACTCAAAACAATTCCCTGGAGCTCTGATGTAAGGCAATTTCCCAGTCCATTAAAGACTCAATGGTATCTAATTAATTATCTCAAACCACCACGACAAGCAGGTGTTCGGTTCATGTTAATTGAATGAATGAATGAATGGATGGATGAATCCCTACATTCTGACAGTAGTTCTTTTCATGTTTCCAAATCAGCACATTTAGGACTGTTTAGGACAACTCCAACAGGAGTTGGAATCACCAGAAAACTTGTTAACACGGTTTGCTGGGTCCCAAACTCAGAGATTCTGGGGTTCTGTGTTTCTAACAAGCCCTCACATGACTGTGACACTGTTGGACCACAGACCACAGTTCAAATAACTCTGACCTGAAGAACATGCTTCCCAGAATGTTAATAAATGTGACAAGGTAGGGTGGGAACAGTTCTATGTCATAAAGAGTGGGGAAACAGCAGGTTCAATAAACCAGGGACTTTGGGGGAGGTTAGGGCCCATGAGTGAAATCTTCCATACTGCCTATTTTTGAAATAAGCAAGGACTGTTTTCGCATTTTCAAATGATTAAAAACATTAGGAGAAGAAGAAACTGTGTGACATAAAAATTATATCAGATTCCAGTTTCAGGGTCTTTCAGTAAAGTTTTATTGGAGCCTACGCTTGACCACTCGTTGTCAGTGGTGCTTTTCAGGCTACAATGGCAGCAATGATACCACTCACAAAACCGAAAATATTTATTACCTGGATCGATACAGGAAAAATCTTGGGATCCTCAGTTTAAAAGAACCTAACCAGAAATCCTCCATCATTCTTTATCAGTCTTTAATATCACCAGAGAATGGTGCATTTCCTATAGGCAAACAGTGTAGCATGGGTTTTTTTCTGTTTATCTATAAAATCTCCTTTCCATCTTAGAACATATTTTAAAACAAGAAATAAAACATGGAATAAAAGTATAACATAGAAAAATAAATTGGTCTCTGACTGTTTTCTACAGGATTTTAGGATTGCAATTCAGATTTAATCCACAGAATTAGCCATGAGGCATTGGGTGGCTTCATAGTCTGATACCAGGTTTCCATGATCAGCTGCAGACAAAGGTTCTTAGATGCAGCATTGGGCTGTTTATGTCGGAGACAGACTTCTGGGCATCTGCCACTGTCAGGGTATGTGGACAAAGTGGGCACCTTGCAGTTATTCCTTGTGTCCAGGGTGGTTGTGCAGCTCTTCATTCACTACTGCTACGTACAAGTCTACTTGAGGCCCTCCTTAGCCCCCATTAGCTATGGCTTAGGTTTAGAATGTCTCCAGAGGCCAGTCTGGTGCTCCTGGGAAGGTGGTAGAACCTCGATGAGGTGGGACTTAGTGGGAAAAAGTTAGGTAATTGGGGGTGCGCCTTTAACGGGGTGTTGGGACCCGGTCCCATTCTTTCTCTTTCTCTTTCACCTCCCAGCCATCACCAAGTGGGAGCCTTGCCTTGGGGCCAAAGCCACAGGCCAATCTGTCATGGACTGAGCCTTCCCAAACTGTGAGCCCAAATAAATCTTTCCTTCTTATAAGTTGATTATTTTAGGTACCTTGTCACAGTGATGGAAAACTGACTAACATGGGGACAATGGACTCTGAAGTGAAATCCCTTTGTTTTCTGTTTAGGGGTCAAGTGCATCCGTGTAGAACCGCTTTCTCACTGCCAAGACCAGACTCAAATATGAGGATGGGCCTAGAAGGAAGAAGTGGGTGTAGTGGTGAAATGGTTTTGATATACAAAGCGAACAGAGACTTGGCTATTAGTTCAACCACTGTAGGGAAGAATGTCTTAGGAAAATGTAAGGAGAATTCACGCTGAGCTAAAAATCAGTTTCTTTCCATGTTTCCTCTTTTAATTAATAAAAAATCAATAAATCCATATTAATCAACACCTTTTACTTGAACATCACAGAGAACTGAAAATACATTTTGATGTTCACCCACCCGGAGATGTACTTTCGAAGTCAACAAAACTTATGAATACAGAAGCCCAAAGGACAAAGGGTCTTTATAAACCAAGATAAACTCTCTGATGTATTAATAAAAATCATGATAATTTATGCTTCTCAAGGCTCAGTTTTTGCTGGATGTTGTCTTATGTGCTTTTCTTCTGCATAATATATAATCTTACACAAGACTTACAGTGACACATAGTGCACAAACTATGAATACCTTCACTTCGTATCGTAAGAAACTGAGTCTTACAAGTAACCATTTACACTCAGCTGAATTTCAGATCAGGAGTTTGGTTTGTTTTAAAGATAAGTATTTTCAAAGCATACTTACTTTCAAAGCCAGTTGTGTGGGATATTTCATCTTTCAGTTAAAAACTGCAGGCTATTTTATTTCTAGTTTCATTCATAGATTAGAAAATAACACAGAGTGGTTTGATAGGTACTTCTAGGTCTATATAATAGATTTTGATATTATTTATCATCTCTATGTTTTTAATCTCCAGTTCTTTTCTTTCCTTGTCTTTGTTTTTATGTTGTTTCTCTTTTCCCCCAAGATGCTTTACTTTGTCTATCTTTGTACATTCTTGAATTGACAAATGCTATATTTATTCTACATTTTCTTTTGTTTTTGGTACAGTGTACTTATTGCTATCAACTGTCCTCTATTTATTACTGTGGTTGTATCCTATAGGTTTTATCACTTTTGTAATTTCTAATTTTACTTTCACTAATGAGTCAAGGTGATTCATACAAATTTTTGGTTTTTCGAATGTGCTGAGATTTCCTTTGTACCCTAATACATGGCCAATTTCTGACAGTGTATAGTTTGTATATGAAAAGAATGTCTGTTCTGCTTTTGACTTTATCCACTACCTATCTACATCAAATTAAGCAGAAAAGGAAGGTTTATGTAACTCAAAATTGTACATTACTTACTCAACTATATCTATTGATTTTTGAAAGGGGTGTATTCAGGTCTGCTACAGCAACTGTAGCTTTAATAATGTCTTCTATTTCAACCCATTTTTGTTTTTTTAAGAACATTCTTAGCTGTGTTGTCATGTTTGTAGGCCCACAATTGCTACCTTTCCAAAATGGATTCTAGCTTTTATTAGTACTAAAATTAATATTGTACACCACATTTTACTTTATGTTCTACAGCTTTGATCACATTTAAGGATCTAGAACATGCATTGTCTTAGTCTTTCCCTTTACATCTTCATCAAATAAACTGAAACGAGAGCATCAACCCGGGAAAGGTGGCACAACCCTTAATCCCAACACTGCGAAGCTGAGGCAGGATTGCTACAACTTTGAGGCCAGCCTGGGCTACATGGGTGGACTTTGTCTCAAAAACAGAACAAGACAAAACAAGTCTCCCCAAGCCAACAACAGCATGAAGCAAGTATTGACATCTAGGTTGCAGGTCACACTTTTGGCTCCTGATAGACTCCAGCAGCCCCTATTTCCTCTAGGGTTGTATCCTTACCCTCTACTAGGAGTCAGTCTTTGGCGCTCTTGGGAAGCCAGGGCTAATAATCTCTTTCATGAACTCTACAGGCACGTGGTATAGTCATGGGTGGGTCTCTATTATTATTTTCACTAGGTAAAATTTTTCCTTGCAGTTAACACAACTCTAAAACCCAAAATGCGCATTCTAAGGAAAGCTGAGCACAGTGATTGCTGTTGAGACAACTCCTGAGGGTGGTTCAGGGAATCTGGAACAGGCCAGTGAGGATGCTGAAGATGGGCTTCCTGTGCTTTTCCAATTCATCAGAATTTGCTCCATGTTTGAAGCTGCTTTCTTGGTTAAGTAAGATAATCTGCATTTATTCCAACATTCTATGCCACATAACTCATACTTGTCAAAGTATTACTCATATAATAGCTATTTATCAAGAACTTATTATGGAATAGGAATCAAACTAAGAATTTTATTCAAAACAAGTGGGTTTATACAGTAACCCCAGACTTTTGCTGTTCCAGATGTGGCCCTCAGACCCACCTCAGCCTCACCTGGGAGCTTTTAGGAACCAGATCTGCTGAATCAAAGAACTTTGAGAAGTGCTGTGGCAAATCACAAGCATGAGAAAGACAAGGTGTAAAGTCACTTAATAACAACTGAAATCACAGAGCTGAAATGAGGAAGAGGCTGAATTTCCTGCCTTGGGGTGACTCTGCACTTGTGCCTTCACCCTCACACTCATGCATCTTAATTTAATTTAATTTTAGTTTGGTTTTAATTAATGTATGACAAGTGTAGATTTTTATGGGATACAGTGTTATAATTCAATACATGCATACCATAGGTAATGAGCAAATCACGGCACTACGAATGTCTCCTGGTTACATGTCCTACAGACTTCAAACTGCATTTGCTTCCCGATTTGACAAAAAGCTTCATGGGGCCATGGGTTTTGGGTGTCTCTCAACAGTGCCTTTCCCTCTCAGGGAGCACAGACTGGCTAATTTCCAATGTGATAAAGACTTTCATTTGGAAAACTATAATGGTCATCAGAAAAAAAATCCATACTTTGTATCTTCTCTAGGTGACCTCCTAGGAAAGCTAAACAGAAGTTTAACGTAAAAGGGAAAACTAGGGATTTTGCAAATTGGATGGTTTTGATAAATTCTTATTTCTCAAAAAATAGTGAAATTTGTGTCTTCATAAGTAAAGAGCACTTTTGGCAAACAACATGTAGCAAGATTCTGCTTATACATCTCTCATTGAAAAATGGGCATTTTAAAAAAATTGATTTTTACAGTTTTAAGTATTTAAATGTGTGGACTAGAGTCGGCTCTCTATTATTCCATTTTGAACATTCTTTTGCAAGAAATTCAGCCTCCTTCTCTTTTGTAGTAGGCACTAATGGTTGTTACAAAATCCTTAGTTAAATCAAAAGATGGTATTTCAAATATGATGAGTCCATGGCTCATAAATAAATTTATTTATTATATTGCATCCATTTTATGCTCATAATCTGGTTAATGATTAAGTCACATCTACTCACAGTAGGTCTTTTGGTAGCATAGACTGAGGGCTCCTTGCTTCAAAACCTTTTTAATTTTGCTGTTAAAAATGCAGATTTAAAGTTATAGCACCCATGGAAAGAGATCTGTGGACATGGGGCTACAGTTGAATTTACATTTTCAACAATATCCACTGGTTCATCTTCTGTCCCACCCCCAGAATGGGAGGGCCTGTATGTTGTATCACTTAATGCTGAAGGTCCTTGCAAATATCCAGTGGGACCTTCTGGTAATCCTAGGATACAGCCATCCAGAAACACAAGAGTGTAGTTCCCCAGTGTGTAGGAGACCATCCTGATTTGAGGTGGCAGCCTCTAAAAAGAAGCCAAATTCTCCCCACCATGTCATTTTTAGTGTTATGACACAGTGTGCATGCTGGGTCACACCCTAAGTGCATTTCTTAGAGGACAATTTGACTGAGGAATCATCTCAAGTGACAGATACCTCAACCAGCTCACAAAAATGTCACCCTGCCCCCTAGAATCTCTGAGGGCAGCCACAGAGCATTATCAGAAGCCCAGCTCTTTTGAGGTTGGGTTATTTATTTTTATACTATCACACCCCACAGCATTCCCAAATGCTACCCTGTCTATATGTCTGGATCTAATAGTTGAAGTCCAGACCTGGTTTCTTCTGACAAGGGAAGTCTACTTCTCTTCTGAACCCCCTTGCCGGGCTCTTCCAGGATTAAAAACAACAGAGCTGACAGTTGTTCACTCTGGCTTGGCTTTTATTCTTTAGGGTGATCAGTCTGGGGTGGCCTGGCATTTAAACACATCCAGCACTGGTATTTCTTAATTACAAGAGGGCAGCCAGCCACAACCAACACTGATTATGCCTAAATCTCTCTTTTTCAAAAAATGCCAATGTTTCCTTTGTCTGTTTTCAAATGTGGCTAAATGGGTATTTAGCACTGTGGTTTGTATTATGCAACAGTTCTGGATTGTTTACTTGGGAGCTGAAGCATCATGGACTCCTACGGATCAGGAGCAAGGGAGGATGAGACAGAACCTTGTTCATTTATCCAGATTGCAGTCAAAGCAAACCTCAAGTGGCTCATCCATTTCACAGTATTTATGGAGGGCTACTGCTAGTACAGCTGCAGGCAGCACACAGCTGGGATGGAATGACCACTTCTATGGGATGGTTCTGGGAGCTCAAGCCAGAAGCTTTGTGTATTCAGCTCTCTGCTCCACCTTGCCTTGGAGAGAACCAATGAAAACATTTGCATTCCAAGGGGCATGGCTTAGTTCTCAGTAGATGGGGAACATCCTATTGGAGAAATTTCAGCTGCAATAAAAACAATAAATAAAATGACTCCACTCTCAGGAGTGTGGACAGATAGTACTCAAGCCAAACAGAAAGATTTTCCATTCTTAGGAAAACCAAATGATTTCTGTGGGTGTCTGACCAAATTAACTGTTGGAAGCTCTGTATCTTTAGGCTCACTACCAGATTTGCCTTCAGAAGATGTTGGTGGCATTGTGCTCTGCCCTTACAGTTCTATGTAGCCATCCTCCCAGTTCTGTGTCTAGGACCCTCTTTGTAAGGACCATCCTAGTGCTGACCTTTACGTTCCCTCCAGAGGAAGGCTGCAGCTAGTAGCTGATTGGCACAGGAGTGCAAAGACCCTCTTTTGTCCTAGGGTGAGACACAACACAAAGGCTGTGTAATGCCAAGGATGCAATCCCCTGTGCCACAGCTCCTTGGTGACTTCTGCCCATCCTCTTTGTCCTTCACTCACTTTTCTGGATTCTCCTGAGAGCACTTCCTCAATAAATCACTTGCCCATTAATCTTTGTCTGAAAGATCTGCTTTTAAGAAATTCAATCTAAGAAAACTTCCATTTGCTTGTGAGCTATATTTTACCCCAGATACAAGGCAAGGTGCCAGGTAGTTGAAGGACACAATAACAAATCATTGCATCAGGAAAAGAAGGGAAAACAGAACAAAAATTTCTTGGGTGCCCAGGCATGTCAAAGAATATGGTAAATCTTGGCTGGACTTACTTGGATTTGAAGACTCCATATCCAAAGTATCTCAGAATGGCTGGAACTTGAGGGTAACCAGAGCACCATTCCTCATAGGAAAGCAGAGGCTCGGAGAGGTGGAATAATTAGGAGGCTATCTGGGCATTAAAATCCAAATCTTTAATGCTCAGTCTGGGCCTCATCTTAAAATAAAAGAAAAACACCAGAAAACTGAGAAGGAAGGGATGTGTCTGCGCCCACTGGGAATGCTTTAGAATACACAAAAATCAGACAGTGAAGTCTGAAATAGCCTGTGCTTTTTCTTATTGTTATTTTGAGGTAGTCACTATCTTTATATATCATCCCTCCAACTAGCAAAACACAAACTCTAATTTCTTCTGGATGAGATCTTTTCTGCTGGGGACTGGTATTGGTGTAGAATGCTTTCTCTCCTGAATTAAATGACAGCATAAAAGGCGTATGGGATTTATCAAATTCTGTCGTGTTTGTGTTGCTAAATTAATCGAGTTTTGGGGTTTCCTGTTATGTTTTACTTCTGAAGACAATAAGCAGTGTGGCGGGTGAATGATGCTAACCAACATGTCTCTGCTTTCCTAGAAAATGTACTTTGGTGAAGACACTGATGGCCAGGCCTCCATACCAAAATTTGTGTCTTCTTCAAAATTTAGACCTAACTATACACACTATTGTCAATTTATGTAACCTTTTAAAGTGAGTCTCAATGAGTTCACTTTTCCTATGTAGCCTCATTCTAAGCAACACTATAAAGTCAGAAGCTTTAAATACTCACTATGTTTTCTTAGTATAGGTTAAAGCAGGCAAAAAACAAAAACATTTTAAAAACAAATTCACTTGCCATCCTGCCACCCTCACTGGGCAAGCCATCAAGGACACGTGTGTTATGTTTGGGACTTCGCTGCCACAGATGTGGGCTATCGTCATGCCCCCCACATTCCTGCCCACATTCCCATGTGTCCTCTCCACACAAAGAGTACAGAAATAGACAAGCAGGCTTGGCAAAGAGGATCTCTGAGTTTGAACAAAATCCAGAGCACTGTGCCCTGGAGCATAGAAGTGGGGCATTGTGTGTGTGTGTGTGCGTGCGTGTACACATGCACTTTTATCCTAAGATCAAGGAGCCTAGAGAATAAGTAATTTCCATCAAACATCATACTCATTAATTTGCAGTTAGATTAAAGCTGGAGGATAACAAGGTGGTCTCAGGCTTTGAAATCACATTATACTAAGGATGATTGATGGTATCAGGGAGAAGAGGAGGCAGAGTGTGACTCAGTAATTATCACAAGGAATAGATATTAGACTTGTTCTAATGTGAACCAGTAACTTATCTATAATTTAACTTACAAGTCTTTGACACATATATGTGTTAGTTGTAATCTCTTCCCTTGAGGTAGTTGGTAAACACTGAAGATACCCTAATCAAGAATACTTACTTCTAGGATGGGCAGATAGTACCTGAAAGATTCTTATCAGAAGCCTGCATTCTTGAGACAGCTACTATAACTCTATGATCTACCCAAAGATTTGCTATTTAATAGAATGGAGGTTAGAAGTGGCTTTTTCTTTCATCTCTCTCTCTTTTTTTGGTAGAGGACTCAAAATATGTGAACTGGCTAAAAATAGTTATAGGTTACACTAATACCTTACATAGTATAAACAGTGTGTGTGCGCACGCGTGTGTGTGTGTGCATGTGTACGTGTGCGTGCATGCAGGCACATGCCTATGCTTGCAAAATGAGTATGGAGAGTATGGAACTTGTCCATTAATAAGGCTTAAATTTTCTGTTATTCTGTTATGGTTAGGGGATCTTCTTGATCCCTGGTTTTCACCTGTAGAACTTATCACGACTGAGATTGCTGAGACTCTGATTGTAGAGTAGCATTAATAATTTGCATTTCTATAGTTCTCAGGCAATGTTGCTGCTGTGGGTTCAGGAATCATAAGCAATATTCCAGCTTTCTGATCTGACCACAGGGTCACCTGAATCCTGGCCCTAGAATTCTGTTATGTCTTCCTTTGATGCAAGGTGTCTATTGAAATGCCCCAAAGCTCCAAAATCTTGGATCAAGAAGGTCCTCTAAAGAGTCATATATTATAGGATTGGTCTCCAGACAGGAGCTACTGAGAGGTAATGGAAACTTTAAGAGATGGGGGGAGGTCTTCAGGTCATTGAAAGTGCCCTTGAAGGGGACTGTGGGAGCCCAGCCCCCTTCTTACTCTCCTTCCCTTCTGGGATCATGAGGTGAGCGCTTTTGCTCTGCCTGACCCGGGACCCTGTTAGGGTGTGCTGCCTCAGGGTCAATTGATCATGAACTGAAATGGCTAAACTGGTGAGCCAAAATAAACCTTTATAATATATTATTTCAACTATTTGTTAGCAACAAGGAGTTTACTCATTGTGACTTGATTTGTAGAACCAGTTTTCCATTACGAATGTGTCTGTTTTCTAATATTTGAATGAAGGGAAGAACCCATCCTGAGGCTTGTTTCCCTGCAACATAACACCTAGGTTGAAAGTTGTGAAGGAAGCCTACAAACTTCACCTACTTTATCTACATCAACTCAAATAAATACAGAGAAGTACCAAATAGACCAAAGAAAATTTGCAACATGCTCCAAGAACAAAACTATCAGTACTGGGAGGAAATTATAGAAACACAGATTTTGGCCTGTTAAAGAACTTTCTAAGAGCTCTGGCTAAATTCTAGGTTGAAGGACTTGGAGGAAGTGAGCCCCCGATTCCTGGCAGTATTCAAGGGAAGGCTGGATGAATAGCTGGTGGATTTGGGATCCAAAATTCACTCGTGGCATGAGGTATGGAGCAGGGGACGTGTTACTTCCATTCCCAACCTGGGTCTCTGGCTCATGAAGGAAGCTAAGGTGGATGCAAGACAATGTCCCAAGCCCAGGTCCTCTCCTAGGAGCAAGTTTTTTGTAACAGTGGAAATTGGGATTTGCTCATTTGCTGGTGGAAAATCTGCAGTATCCATTTCTTCCTCAAGAAATTTCTAATCTGTCATGGAGATTAGAAGTTTGATGGACTGAGTTCTTCCTACCATCTCATTGTTTTTGAAAAAGGATACTATATCAGAAGAAAAACTACCTGCTCCTCCATACTTATAGATTCTCTGTGGTTGAAAATAAGGAAGACATTTCCCAAAGAAAACTCCCAAGGGGGTACTGGCAAATTCTGCTTTACTTGCAGATTCTGCTTCCATGGAAGATAAGGGAAAAGAACTGCCAGTCTAGTTATTATTTCTCAGGTTAATCTGACAGTCTCATATCAAACAGGGGCCTTCACCCTGGACTTTATAATTTTACCTTTAATGGAGATTTCTTTCCCTTGGCCTTTAATAACATTTCTGTTATTTCCATTCCTGATGAAACCAAGACCTATATACAAACACAATTTCACTCCACATAAACCCACTACTCACCAGCCTACCAAAAAGCTAAGCTGAAAGACTCACTGGACAATTATTTGCTCTAGAAATGAATTCACTGTAGAGTTGCTTTAAAAAGCAAAGCTCCTAGCTTACATTCTAGCATTTTTCACATCATTAAGTACTTGACACAGAGAGTGGGAACATAAAAAAAAGTCCCTGCCAAAGTGTCAGGAGTCCCAGCTGATGGCAGAAGAGCTTCAAATGATGATAAAGTGTCTCTGAAGTGATTGTGTAAGTCAGTGGTGACAGAGACTGATTTATAAAATTAGATTTACCCAAATCTCCTTTTGCTTAAGCTAGTAACTGGTGTGACCGTAACTACTGCAGTGTGCAAATTTGACTTCTCTGGCTACTCAATTTGTCATTTGCTATCATTAGTGTGGAGTGGGTCTAAAAAGCACTTTGCATTAGATCTTGTGGGCAAAGGGCCTGGCACATTTTTATAAACTGTATAGAAAGCATTTCCTTCAATGGGAGAAAGCTTTCTCGGTCAAATGGTAGGATGTTTTCACTAAACAGTATGAGTTTTCTGTGTTTATTTGGATCATTGAACTTGTGGAGACATTTGGGTAGTTTCAAGGTCACAATTTCAAGGTTAAAAGCATTACTGTTATAGAAATACAGAATGAATATATATCAAAAATTTAGTTAACTCACTAGTGAGGGAAACCAATAAGATAATAAAACTAGTGCAAAGATTATATATATTAAACTGTATATATATGTTATTATACATATATGTACGTATGTGGAATAAAATTCTTAACTTACATAAAAATAACTGGCTAATGTCTTATAAGAAAATCAGGGGGGGCTGGGGATATAGCTCAGTGGAATAAGCGCTTGCCTAGCAAGCACAGGGTCCTGAATTTGATCCCCAGTACCGCAAAAAAAAAAAAAAGAAAATCAGGGACTGGGGATATAGCTCAGTGGCATAAGTGCCTGCCTGGCAAATGCAAGGTCCTGAGTTTGATCCCCAGTACCACACACACACACAAAGAAAAATCAGACTGCAACCCTGACTCATTTATAGAACACTGAGGTGTTGAAAAACAGCCCATCGTTCATCCTTTCTAAGATGCCTTTAATCTGTCTGCAAGCAGCTTGCAGCTTTGCCAATAAATCTTGCCTAAAGCCATCTGCTCTTCTTTAACTATTGTTTCTCTGTAATATTGCTTATATCCTTGTATTATCAATGCAGAAATGTCCCATATAATGTCTCAGATGTATTATCAACTCAGAATTCAGTTGGATCTAGTTTTATATATTTTTGTTTTATATTTATGTATTTAAAAAATCATGACAGTCTCATTTTTCTATGCTGAATAGACAGCCCTGTTTCAAAGCCAGTAAATGGAGTGACTGATCTCCCGAGCCACAGAACCAGGGCAAGTGAGAGCCAGACAAGCACGTGGTAACCCCACCTCACTGAGGCAAAGCAAGTAAACACGGCTTTCGGAGATCCTAAGAAGCCAAGAGACAAAATGACATCATGTGCATTGTTTGTGCAAAGGACCACAAGAAGAACCCAAATGCTTTTGTCACCCTTCCAGAGATCTCTAAGGAGTACTCAGAGAGGGGGAAGGTCATGACAGCTAAGGAAAAAGGAAATTTGAAGACATGGCCAAAGTGAACAAGGCCTGTTAGGAAAGAGGAATGAAAACCTACAGCCCCACTCTGAAAGGGAAACAAAAAGAAGTTCTAGGATCACAGTGTACCCAGGAGGCCTCCTTTGTCCTTCTGCATGTTAGGTTCTGACTATCACTGAAAAATCCAAGAAGTACGTATCCAAGCCTATGTATCTGTAAGGTTGCCAAGAAACTGGGTGAGATGTGAAGGACACTTCTAGAGCAGAAATAGCGTTATGAACAGAAGGCTGCTAAGCTCAAGGAAAAATACAAGGACTTCAGCCCACTGAGCTAAAGGAAAGCCTGATGCGGCAAGAAAGGGAGCTGTCATGGCTGAAAGGGGCATAAAGAAGGAAGAAGAGGAAAACAGGACGAGGAAGAAGAGGAAAATGATGAGCAGGTTGGTTCTAGCTCAGTTGTTTGCTGCTGTATAAAGCATGCCACCCCCTGCATACAGTGCACTCTTAAATTAAAACTTGACATGTAAAAAAGAAAAAGATTCAGTACACAAAGCCCAGAGTTATCAAAAGTCAGGTCACACAAAACAAAAAGAAACTAGCAGTTTTAATTTTGTTCAAGAAAACAAAATATTTTTAGTGAATGCAGGACACAAATCTTTCTCATGCATATGATTCCTGCTTTGAAAGGCAGGAAAGACAGACTTATTTACTAATTTTTGAAACTAAGTTGTATGTTTTCTTAACATTGCTCTTTATTAGATTTATTGAGCCTAAGAAACCCTTGTTGTGCTTCTCCTATTGCCAGGCATTATACAAACCATGAGGGATTAGAAGTTCTACTGGCAGTGAGTTTCCTCCCCACAGCCCTGAAAAGGCAGAGGACAAAAGAAACATCTGTGTCCACATACTGTGACTCTAGAAATTGAGAGGTGCTTGCTCTGACCCTTTAACCTTTTCCCCCTCCAGGGTCCCAAAGCTATGTGCAAACAGAGTCTTTTCTCCTAGAGGTAGGAGTGAAGGAAAGGCAGGTGGTACTGGTCTGGTTTCTCACAGGAGCCAGTCCTGAACCAGGAGTCTGTGTGCATGGGAGATTAGCTGGGTGGGCTGGAAGGGAACCAGGAAATAGGTATAGAAAAAGGGAGAAGTCAAGCCAGGGATATTCCCAGCATCAGTGTGGTACTCCAAGGAGCTCTGCAGTCCTACATGCACCTCTGAGCAAATCCCACCCCTAGGTGGGGAGGTGGGCTTTTGTACCCTGACACTAGGCTAAAGACACTTTGGGGCTCCAAAACTCTTAAGCACTTCTGGGTAAAGTCAAAGATTATCTCTTACAGCAAAGCATGCAGAAGATGTGCAATAGGCTGGCCAGGTGAGGAGACTTCGTGGGGAACCCACAGTGCCAGCAATAGGCACTCCAGGGCTCAATCTTGCAACTCAGGCTGAGCTGTACCCCAGAAATAAGCAAAAGGCATCTTCTAAAGCAGGTGGCAAGCCATCTGTGGGCTCCTTGGGAACAGGAGGGCACATCCTGCATAAGGAACCCTGCCAGTTGTCATGGTAAAAAGCCTGGCCATGTCACCCTGAAAACTGCCTGGCCAGCCCCTTGGCAGGTGCCAAGACCCTTCCTCTAGTCCTAGAGTGTACAGGATATGTAGATCGCAGGAGGTTTCTATGCCATTAAATGATACGTAGATATACACATACAACTGCTGGATAACATTTTTTGGAATCCTAGGTACACATTGAGAGTTATTGCCAATATCCCAAAGATGAATTGTCTGCACATAAAAATTACATTTCCAACTCTCACCACTTTGAGAGGTCTATCAACACTTCTCAGTCTTGTGAACATCCTAGACTATCTCCAGCCAGTTGTTGAAGATTCCTGACAGTAACAGGGAAGGATCACTGAGCACCGAGTGCCTGGCAAGCTCTCACTAGACCCTTGTATGTGACAACTCACTAGTCCCTGTAGCTCCATGTGAGGCAGGGCCTTTATGATCCTCTTTTCACAGGTAGAAAAGCAGGGCAAGAGGGTGTAGGTAAATGACCCACATAGCTAGAAAATGGCACAGTTGGGCTAGGGTCTGAATCCAGAGAGTCTGAAGTGAGCCTTCTTGTCACTGACCACTGAGGTACAACGCTGTGAATGTATTGTCCTAAATACTTACACATAGACTGTAGCTATATAGAAGCCCAAATTCCATTAGGGTTTGAGAGGAATCAAAGTTAGAATCCATTTTGGTGTTCAGGTGCTATTTTATTTAATTGTAGTAATAAGCCTATGACAAAGATTCTGCTTGCTTGCTTTCTTTCTTTCTCTCTCTCTCTCTCTCTCTCTCTCTCTCTCCCTCTTTTCTTTGGTATTGGGAATCGAACTCAGGACCTTGCTCTTGCCAGGCAGGTGCTCTGCTGCTGAGCTACATCCTCGGCACAGATTTCCATTATTATTCCTTTTGTTCTTCAGATGGAGTATCTGGGTCTTAGAGAATTTTAAATATTTTGCCTACGGTTATACAATTAGGAAGTGGCCAAAATCTAAATTTTTTTGGCCCTAGAACAATCATTTTAATTAATATTAAGAAAAATTATCTAAAACTTGGAAGTAAAGCAGAAAGGTGGTAGCATTCTTTTATAAAACATCAGAGCATTTATACTTTTAGGATAATAACTTTAGGTTTGCCCAAGGTTTACCTAATTTTTTATGTTAATGTGCCTTTGTTTGGGTTATCCTTTTCTTTCTCTTAGCAGTTTTATCGAAGTACAACTGACATACAATAAACGCACATATTTAATTCATAATCATACATTTTGATAATATACTGACGTAGCGAAAACCATGAACAAACCTATCATCCACCCAGAGAGTTTTTTCTTATTTACTCTAGATTGGAGATTAGATTGTCAAGTCAGATATTACTTTATAAAATATTCCACAAATGATTTTTGTCCAGTGTAGATGCCACTGATTTTTCTCTGGTAGGAAAGATAATCCCAAGGTTATAGTTTTATTGTCCAGTAGGGCATCAGTCAGTTTAGAAACCATCTTAACAAACTTATTTTCACTGTACTTTCCTGACTGGCTATATAAATCTTTCTTCCTCAAATATTCTGGGAAAAAGGTGTACCAGCCTATTGGATCTATCAACCAGTGAAGTAAATAAGTCTTTGGCATGTATTAGCTATATATTCACATGAAAGTCATATTCTAGCATGGGAATTATACTTCACACTACCAGGTTTGTGTCTGTGTGTCTCAGTATATATAAATGCATAAAATGTCCTCAGGAGTTTCCAGGGAGCAATGTCTGCTATGCTGTTCTTCTGAGGATCGGGGACTTATAGAAGGTTCTAGAAGGCCATGGCAGAGAAATACATGAAAGTGAGCCCGTGGCTTTTTTTTTTTTTTTTTTTGGTCTTTTTGAAACAGGGTCTCACTATGCTGTTCAGGCTGGACTTCAGCTCACTTTGTAGGCCAGGTTGGTCTTGAACTTGCAAAGATCCTCCTGTCTCAGCCTCCTGAGTGCTGGGGTTACAGGCTTGCAGCACCATGCCCAGCTTAAACCCGTGACTCTAGCTTATGCTTCTTTGGCACGTCCTAGGGAGAAACCCAGGGAACTCAAAGTATGCATAGAATGTGTGTCTCAGGTCTTTCTAGGTTCTTTCTAGGTTCCTGTTCTTTTTATCTCCCCAGATTTGAGATTTCCTCTCCTATAACTGTACAAATATCTAAAATTTCCATAGACTCACTTTCTAGGAGGAATATACTTCCAGTAAACAGGTTCTTCTGGGCCTGCAGTGTATTTAGCCAGAACCTCAAGGGGATAGGGTGCAAATGAAAGAGTTCATGAATAACAGTGGAAAGCCAGGAGCCGCTCAAGAAAGGTTAGCCTGCTTTAATCACCAGGGCAGATGCGCCTCTCTCAAATGCATTCACGTGCTCCTTTTTGGAGGTACAGCAGTTTGTTTAACATTTTGCAAAGGATCAGAGCTCATGCCTATTAATCCTTGCCTCTTCAGGAGCAAACCTGATGGAAATGCTTACCTACATCCACTGTAATCCTACAAGTGTGTTCTTTCATGTACCGTAACTCCCCTCAATCCTGCTCTGCCTTCTTTACCAGGACAATTTCTATTAAACCTTCAAAATTCAACCCAAATGGCCTAGAGGAAGTCACTAGCCTCGGCCAAGGTCTCCTCTGGACTCCTCTGTGATTTTCAGGCATCTTGTGGTGGTGCTGCTTGCTACACTGGCCTCTTTATCATCTCTGTAGCCCCAGTACACTGTGATAGGTCCACAAAGAGAAACCTGTCAGTCTAGGTGCATAGTGCACAGAAAACATTAAGCAAGGAATTGTGAGGACAAGACTCGGGCCTCAATCTTTACTAAATAAAATGTATAGGAGGCCACTGCTTTGGGCTGAACTCCTGCATTGGACATAACGAGTCAAAGCCAAACAGAGTCACTTCTGTTAAATTTTCACTTTACTAAGCTATAACTGAGTTGTTTATCTGACTGTTCCAGAAAGCAGGAGCAAGAGCGATCATAGTAAAATCTTTAAAAATGGTAGTTTTAGCTGGTAGGATAAGGAGGGCTCTGTTTAAGCTATCAGGAAACTAACTTTGAAAGAACCAGTCTAGTTGTGTTCTTTGTTTCCGCTTCTTCCCGCCCTGTTCTGTCTGTAAAGCCAACTCATCCACTCAGTGCTTTGGACCACTTATCTTTATGGAATGCTAGAATCTCAAATAAAGGCCGGGGAAGATCTCTAAATTAAATGAATTTTGTTGTAATATTGTCATTTGATGTTTTGAATAATCTTCCATTCTCACATCTGGTAATCTGAGCAACGTAGTTGAGGCCGGTGATATGTAATATAACAACCACTGTTGGGCTGGGGGATATAACTCAGTGGCACCTCACCTTGCTTAGCAAGTGCAAGGCCCTGAGTTTGATTCCTGGTACCCCCCCAAAAAAAACCAAACCATAACAATCACTGTTAATTTGTATTATTTTATCTTGAAACCCTTTATCACTTTAAATGTTCTTGCTTTGGCTTGTTTATGTTCGTGATACTGGTATGCTGCTATTGTTCTTTTGTTTGTTTCTCATTTACTACTCTCTTTAAAATAAAATTTTAAAAAATTTTAAAAATATTGTCATTTGACAGTTCTTTATGACATATTTGGTGTCTTCTGGCATGACACTGGGTTCTCATATCTGAGTATGTTTCCTTATCATTTTACACAGCTTTTTAGCACCAAACTTGCTTTCACCACTCAAGGTAATATGGTCTTGATTACTTCTTTTGTTGTTTTTGAGACAGGGCCTTGCTGTGCAGTTCAGGCACGCCTTGAACTCACTTGATATCTCCTGCTGGCCTCTAACTCACAGCAATCTTCTTGCCTCAGTCTCCTGAGTGCTGAGATAACAGGTGTGTGCTACCACACAAGGCTTTCAATTAATTTAATATGTTAATATTTACTGGAGAATCTAATAAGTAATTTAAAAAATCACACAAACATATGTGTATTCACTCATTAACTCTCAGCATCTTGAAAGACAAAGATGGAGGTGAACGTTGGTATCAAATTTTAAAGTTTCATCCGCAAATGATCTGGAGGTTACAGAGAGCCCTTCACAGTCCTCATCACAGCCTAGAAAGGTTATATTTGTAATCCCATGAAAAGTTATTGGAATTCTAGTGAGTTAGTTCCAATCTACCACTTCCAGTGCAACACACGGCCAGAATAAAGACACTAAGGCATATTTGTAGTTATGGGGAGCCAAGGGATCCTAAATCCAGCTATGATGATGGCTATCTGGAACAAAGGCCTCCACTCAGGGCTGAACCCAGGTTTTATTAATTCGTGAAGAAAGGAGTGGTTTGAGGATGAGTGGCTGTGAGAATGGCAGAAGTAGGTGAGCACTGTGAGCTGGGCGAGGTAGGAGGCCTGAAATCACCTCTGCAAATGCAGAGAAGGATCTGCAGAAAGAGTAATCTGCATAACACAGCTGAGATAACATCTAATGTTCTGGGGTTGGTGCATCAGCTCTGATGTATAATCTTTGAAGCCCCAGGAATTCAGAGCCTCTATTCCCAAGGCTTGATCCCAGCCAACAACACGGAGCTGTCTCCTCCTGGCTTACACAAGGGAACACCATGTGGGGGTCCAGGGAAATACCCCTTCCATCTTCAGAGACTACAATCAGCACCTCCGCTGGCACAGTATGCATTGCTTAAGGCCACTTCAAGGGTTAAGGAGAAGTCCCGGCCAGCTCTGCACATCAATACATGGAAATAAAGTCAGGCTCAGCCAAACTGGCAACAACTGCTCCTCTTTCAAGGAGAGTCGTCCAGGTGGTCCTGCACAGGAGATATCTCTTAACCGTTAAAATGTTGCTTTTGTAAGTGCTTTATCCAGCAAATTTAACCAGGGGGCTCTGGGTCTAGGTAAATGGAAAGTGACAGCCCACATGAATATGAAATCCGTAAGTCTCACCCTATGTAGTCACATTTACTTAGACCCAAGGAGCTCTTCAGAAATGCCCTGGATGGCCAGAAGCAGCTCTATTTCACAGCATTTGTGCACTTTGGTGGAGAAAAGTTTTAAAAGTAAATGGTTTTTGGAAGAGAGCTACTTAATAAAATATGCAATTTCTAAATGGATCTATAGAATCAGAGATCTTGCAAAGGTCTAAAAGTTGAGGTGAGTTTTTTTTTTTTTTTTTTTCTTTCAGAAAGACCTGGGTTGAAAGAGGGCTGGTCCAGGTGGAGTGTGATCCATTAGCAGGGAAGTTAGAAATCTAAACCTGGGAGCTCCACCCTAGATGGGAGCTTGAAGGTGTGGCCCAGGAATTCATCTTGCAACAAGCTCACTAGGTGATCCTGAAGGTCACTAACATTTCAGATGGGTAGACCAGCTGTTCTCTTTGAGAAGAAAATATTACAGTTAAACTGAGTCCCTAGGTTTTACAAGAGGCTTGGTCCCAGGACTTCTGCAAGTACAAATTTAAGAGTCCTATATAAATGGTGTAATATGTGCATATTATCTGTGCACATCCTCCTATACTCTTTAAATCATCTCTTGATTACTTACACTGAGAGTAAAATGTAAATGCTATATAACTAATTGTTATACCGTATTGTCTAGGGAATCATGGCAAGAAGAAAAACACCTGCATATGTCCTTTACAGAAGCAATTGTATTCTCCAGAATATTTTCTATCTGTGATTCATTGACTCCAAGTACACAGAACTCACAGATACAAGGTTTGACTAATCAGTTCTGTAGGGTTCTCAGTAGATGCGGGCTTCTGAAATATTAGTTGCCAAAGGAAAAAAAAAACCCTCGTGGGCTTTTAAAAACATACTTCTCTGGTCTCCACCCCTAAAGTTTACAGTCTAGCTGGTTTGGAGGTGGCACAAACTACAACTGTCATCAAGTTACATGATGATGCTGTTGGTCTCTCTAACAAGCGCAGACACCTAGAATCTCCAAGCTAGGGATTCAGACTTGGCCACAAAACTACACCTAATCTAGTCAGAACATTAGGGAGACTTTGTGATCATAGATATTTTTCTTTGAAAGAAACATAGCAAACTAATTCCAGGCTCTTTGCTTTTTAAAAATAATGCAAAGGCCCTAAAGTGGGTGATTGATTTTCTGTAGCTTCAGAAGGCAAAGACTTTGTGCATTTTCTTCTGTTCAGATTTCACTTGATGAAGACTCTTGCTTCTTCAGTCAGAAATAGTTACTGAAATATCAGTCTGTGGAGGCTCCTGGGCAGGGTTCATACCAATTCTTGCCAGGGCTTTAGAGCCCCCAACCCACCAATGAATGAGCAAATGCATGAATGCCGTCTGCACACCTCACTGCATACCTAGGGACACCTCGCTCTTGGAGTGGCTGCCTCTAGGTGAACTGCCTCGCTGAGCACCTTGGTGGCCACACCAAGGCAAAGGCATGAGCTCTCTGATAAGATGAGAATGGCCCATGTTTACCATTTTCTGTGATACTGAACTAGAAAGGCAATATAACAGAGCTGACCAGCCATGTATCCATGGCTTATATATTGATCCTCTATAAACCTCTGCTTTCTTACCTCTAAAGCAGAATTAACAGTGGACACCTCAAGGCTGCTATGAACAGATGGATTCTGTGTATAACTCCTAGACTATCAGCGTCCCTGAAATCTACTGGAAATGCAAATTCCTAGGCGTCAGCCCAGAACAAAGAAATGGTAACACCTGTGAGGGGATGGGCCTCAGCAAGTTCTGCGCTAACAGGCCCTTCAGGGAGTTCTGAGGCATGCGAAATTTTGCGAAGCACAATCTGTGAGAACCCACAAGAGATTCTAATCATCTTGCACACACATGAAAGGTCTGAAGAGTGGAGCTGTTTTACCTCAAGTCCTGGCTCACCATTGCTCGCTGTGTGATGGCCCCCAAGATATTCAGGTTCTCTGTGCTTTGTTTTCCTCATCCCTAAATCTCTGCTATTCTGGGATTAATGAGTCAATATAGATGAAGCTCTGACATACAGAGCTCAACCGTGCTATTATTGGATATTGAAATGATAGAAATGAAGTCATGTTCTTCCTTGTATATAATAAGCTAATCACTTGTAATTATTGTCTTGGGACATGAGATATGGTTGATCACTTTTGTTATGCTTCTCACACATATTTTTATTTTGTATTTAATAGGAGTTGCTTCTATAATGAGAGTGAGCGTTTTTATGACTTGGTTGGAGAATGGAAGATATTAACTGAGTACACGAGCTTTTGGGGCTGGCTGAGGAATATTTTATGGATTTTTAGAGGCCTCTGTGCACCCCATGCCCTAACCCTTAAAGCTAAGCATACATGTGTAAGCCTCTTTGCATAGTGAGTGAGTGTGCTCATTCTTGTGCAATTCAATCATGAAGAACAACTTAGGTCTCATGACTGTGTGTGGCCTTTGGGGATGATATGTTCTTCATTGATCTCTGTATCCATGCAAACACTAGGTGCACAAACTCAGCTAGCCAAGGGAATCGTAAGATACGTATCGTGGAACAGAAAAAAAAGTCTCTAAAGCCTGTCTAGCCTAATCAGCTCCCAAATTATGCAGCAACTCACTGCAGAGTGAATCCAGTTGAACTCAGCCCACATTGCTAACTTGTAGAACCATGAGCTAAATAAGTGGATATTTTTTGAAGCTGCTAAGCGTGGGGTCATTTGTTACATAGCAAATGCTAACTGACACAGTGAATATATATCTCAACAGTCTGTTGTCATGTCTTCTCTCCTTGTTATATCCTCCTTTCCCAACAGTGAAATTTCATTTCATTTTTCTATGTTAGGGGTTTTACAGACAGTTGGACTATCAGTATGAGTAAGCAGTCAGCAGCAAGTAGAGCAGAAGTAAAGCATGCTTGGAAGGCACGTCAGGAATGGAAGGTGCTGTCTTCATATTCTTTAATAAAAGAAAGTAGGCCAAGAGGGGGAAAAAAGAAGCCCGACTTAATCTAAATCTTTCATATGGCATCTCAGGAACAACCAGTGATTCTATTCTTAGCCTTTTCCTCTACTGAGGCTGAAATTTATTTCTAGTTCATGCCTATCTTGGTCTGAAAGGGAGTAATGAAGTTGTAAGCTATGACAGGAAGAATCTAGCTGGTAAAATGGGATTTTGTCAACTCATTTCATTTCAGGAGCTTGAATAAAAAGCTACTGTCAGTTTGGACCTAGGTGTCACCAACAACCTGCCCAAGGGATTATTGGTGGCATCTCTTTACCACTCTGTTGGTGCCCATCAATTAAAGATGGCTCGGAGCAGTGTTCTGGGAAGAAAAGGGTGTTTTCTGCAGCCTCCTCAGTCCTTTAAGGCCTAAAAAATGCTTGCCTTTGTATTGAGAAATTGCCCATTTCTTTTCTAACTTTGAGATTTTCTCGGTCTTAGAGGCATGAGGCCCTCTTGAATGCTTAGACACAGAACTGGCTTTGGGGCAGCCCCTGGTTCACCTCTTCTGGTATGAGAATATTCACAACCACCTTACTATCACATGAAGGAACTAAGGAGCAGGAAGATTAAATCACCCACACTGGATAAGATGGGACGAAGGAAATGACAAAGCTCATGATTTACATGTGCTCTTGGGGCTTGAAATATAGATGCAATGGTAAATAAATGAGTCACAGAACCTTATCAAGAGTCTATTTCATTGTAAATTCATTTAAAATATGTATTGAACATACTCTGTGGGAACAGTCGGTGTGTTTGGAAGTGTGTGGGTGTGGAAGACAAAAGCAACAGCACTCATGTCAACAAGAAGCTTTCAGTGAACTTAGGAACTGTATCTGGTTCCTGGTCCTCTTTCCTCTGGCTCTTCACCTGCTTTCCTTCATGCGTGCCGTGAGCTGAACAACTTTCCTTCATGCCCTTTCATCATGGTGCTTCTGCCTTGGAGCCAGCTGACCATGGACTGAGACCTCTGAATCTATATGCTAGAATAAATCTCTCCTTCAGGTTTCAGTTGTCAGGTATTCTGTTCCTGCAACAAAAACATGACCAATACATGCCTCATAGTCTTTTTATAAAGACTTAGTTAATATTTATAATACATAAGCATTGTGGAATGAATTCTTTAATATATTCTTTAAGTATATATTTTTCTCAATGCAAGTTCCAACTTATTATTTTAGGTCATGGAAGGGTGTTCTTGTGACCCTGGAGATATTACACAGGTCAGATTAATGAAGGCATTATTACGGCTGTTATCACTGCCACTGTTAACAAACATAGGCATTATCTAATCTGTGATCAAAACTTCCTGGGCATGATCTAGTTTAACCTTTGCAGTAATGCTTAGAAATAGATCATCTATTGATACTTATTTTTCAAATGGGAAGTTCCCACAGTCCTCCAATCCATGCTACCAGTGGCCGGCTCTCTGCAGGTCACCAAAGCCGGGCCACTTGCCCCTTCCCTCAAGGCAGTACTAACTATGATGCAATACACTTGAAATGATGGAAGAGACTCAATAACATGCCTGAGGAAACAAGCCAGGAAGTGCTGGTTCCATCCCAGTGAATCTGAAGATACCAAGTCTTGGACCATTTGAGAGAGTTTGCACAATAGTAAATGAGAACTAAGGCAAAGAGATGGGGACAGTGTGGTGGCAATGAAAGTTTACACTGACGATTTCTGATTGATTACTGTTCACCTTTATACATACTACCATTCAAGAGTGGGCAAGACACAGTAAGGATTAGAGTAAGAGAAGAGACTTGGCAAATGGCACCTCCACCAACTGATGAAGTACAATATCACCAGTGACTTCCTGCGGATTTGCTGTACTCCCTGATGTGATTTGATGAAAGGGTACTTTACTACTGGTGTATTTATTCCAAAAACCTATAACCCCAGTCTAACAACCCCGGTTTTGTTCTGCTATGAGAACAAAGGCAGACAAACACATATTGGGGGACATTCAAAAGAATATCTGGCCTCAAGACTGTCAAGGTCATGAACAACACAAAAAGACAGACAAGGCAGCCAGGAGAGACACGACAACTGAATGCCATGTAGTGTCCTGGACTGGCCCTGGGATAGGAAGAAGATATTAATGGAAAGCCTGATGACATACAAATGAATAACTGTGAGATTCCTTCTGTAGGAGGTATCCTAAATTAACTCATTTCAGAAGTTTTGGTCCTATTTAATTGATAGCATAATACATCTGTTGATTTCCCAGTTGTGATAAATATAACATGGTCCTGTGAGGTGTTAATGGTGGAAGAAATTGATGAAAGGCAACTTATTTTCACAATTTTTCTGTATAGTTAAAATTTTTCTAAAATTGAAAGTTTCTTTAAAAAAATACTTCCATAAATTGTAATTTGATTGGTACAGGATATGACCTGGGCTTTGGAATTTTTATACGCTCTCTGCATATTCTGATGTACAGACAAGTTTCTGAAAGTACTGACTTACACTAAAAAGAGCTACCCAGGGTATGGTAAAGCTGATGGCACTTGAGCAAAGCTGTGGCAGTCACAGGGCAGCTTGCCTGAGTGATCCTACTTCTTCATGACTGGCTCTTCCTACAACTGCAATGCCCTGATTCCTTGTTAATGGCCACGTATATTCTCGTTTATTCTCAGAAACACAGGGCCAAATCTCTTTGATGGAAGACTTTAATGTACTGGTTGAGTGCACCTAACCCTAATCTCTTTTTATGCTGCCTAGATGGATATTCAGATATAACCTTCTAACATGCAATAAATTTATTGCTGAGAAGCTGGGTGAATAGAATATCTGTAAATCAATTCCAATTTTAAGTGCAGAGTGAGGACTGGCTATTTAAAGGTATTTTGAAGAGTGTCCTTGGCCAAGGACTGATTCCACCTATAACAGGCCTCCTATGTTAACCCACTTCTTTAAGAGATTTAGGGTTTATGCTTCCTTGCATTTTATTCCTTTGGGCATCTTCCCTCTCTGATTCTAGCACCATCATGGTTATTATAAAGGATGTTTCAGGTGTCCTGCCCAAGTCACCATTATTCTTTATTGGCAGGTGCACCAGTTACCCAGATGCTGAGTTTGGCATGGCTCATAGTTTACTCCTGTGATGTTTCTTGAGACCTATCCTTGCATGATGGGAAGGATCTTCTCCCTGAAGATACCGAGGAATCTGCACAGTCCTCCAATCCATGTTACCAGTGGCTGGCTCACTGCAGGTCACCAAAGCCGAGCCACTTGCCCCTTCCCTCAAGGCAGGACTAACTATGATGCAATACACTCTCAGAGCTCCCTGTGGTAAAGTGATACTGGTCTCCAGTTGGGGCCACGTCCTGCTTGTTGGCTCTTTTTTCCTTTTCCCTCACTTTCTCAAATATTTCACTTGATAATTCTTTGCTAAATCACTTGCTTTTAAGTTCTGCTGCATTTACCAACCAGACTTAGAATTAAGTCTATGAATAAGTCTATTCTGCTCCAGGGGGAGACAAAGGGACAGTAGTTAGGATTCTCTTGTGGCCCAGTCTTATGATGTGCACCCATTGGTTATCCCTGTCAGGCTGGAAGCTACTAGTACTTCATACCTCCTCGCTGAGTCCAGATTCCTTTATGCAAGGTCACATTCTTAGTGAGTTTCCTGTTTCTACTCTTCCTCCACCACAATCCCGAATGATTTTGCAAGAAGACATACCAGATGATGTCAGTCCTCTTCTTAGGATTCCAGGGGCTTCTCTCTTCAAACAAGAGCCAAGCTAATCTGTTTCACCCCCAAATACCCTCTTTCTTCTGCTCACTTCTGTCGAATAGCATTGGCCTATTGGATGTTCTTCCAAAACACCAGCCTATGACTTTGCATTAACTTGTTTAACATAGTCTCTCCGTCATCTTGAAACTGGCTCCTTATCATTAGATCTGTGCTTATACATCTCCTCTGCAGCAAGACTGTCCCTGCCATCATCTCCCTTTATTCTCCTGCCTTATTTGGATCTCCTACTTAGCCAGCTCTGATATTTAGCCTCTATCCCTATCTGATATTTTTCTTGCCTATGTCTGTTTGATGTCTGTCTCTTTCCGTTGAAATGTTACCTTCATAAGAGGAGCTCTCCCCAGACATGTTCACCCCTGTTTTCCCATTGCATAGAGCAGCATATAGTAAGTGTGGGATAAATATATGGTTAATGGCATATAGTAAGTGTAGGGGAAATATATATGGTTGATGGCACAGGAGGTGGGGAGATCAATGGAGTCTGTGGACTCCAACTCTTGCTATGAAGGTGGTAAAGATGTATAGCATTGAACCAGCCCCATCACTTCTAGGCACAGAAGACATGTCCAGGTGTCCTAGAAATTACAGGATAAGGATGCCACCCTCATGCCCAATTGCACCTGTTCTTCAAGCCTGCATCTGCAGGTTTGTCCTGACTTTAGCCCAAAGCTTGATTACCTTGAGCCAAAAAGAACAGCGAAGGCTTTAGCCAGAAAGCTCATGTGAGCCTAGAGATCCTGTTTGGGCTCTCCTGATCTCTGGCTTGTCCTGGTGGAGGTAGCAAGCATTCTGGTTCCCTCCAGCAGTTGCTTCATGGAGCTGTTTCTTCAGCTCATTGTCAGGAACCCCCAGTGCCCGCTGTGACTGCTGGCTCCACTGAGCCACTGAAGCCATTCCTGTTACTCCCCAGGTTGCTAATGGGGAACATTGGAAGAGAATGCTCCAGAGCCCCCTGCCTGCTCTTCTAGGGCTTGGCAGGCCTCTCCTCCTCTGGAATGATGATTGTGGATTGAGGCAATCAAGTGCATCCAGGCACCAATGCCAGCAGGCAGAAGGGTATGGAAACATCAAAATTACACAGTTCAGAAGGAGGCCAGGTGGCTGAGAAATGTCCCTTTGGGAAGCAGCTGATTGTGTGATGTGCACTGAGGCTCTCTCTAGGACAGGAGCATGCACAGCCTCAGAGGGGGCTGGGTGGGTAATCATGAGTTCTCCAGTGTGGAAGATGGAATTCTAAAGTGGCCCTAATCTTTCTGCTTCCCTCCACTGGGGCATGATTTGCTATCCTCTCTTTCCCTCAGTGTGGGTATCAATCTGTGGCTAGGTTGTGATATGTGGAAAAGGGGGAAGGGATTCTGCACGTGTAATCAAGGTCTCCAATTGATTTTGAGATCATTGGAAAGTGGTGATCATTGAGATCATTACTTGGGATGAGCCCAATCTAATGAGATGTGACCCCTTAAAAGAGGAACTAAATGGATAAAGCAACAACTACTGTTGAGACCATATCACCTTGTCTATAGATTAGTTGTGATTGTACTATTTTCTATGATAATGGGTGTCTGTTTGTCAAACATGTTTTTGTACTTTTATGTTTCTAAAATAAAAAAATAAATAAAAAAAATAAAAAAAAAAGAGGAACTAGCCCTTCCTGAACAGTTAGATCCTCCTGTTGTGCTGCAAGAAGTCAGTTGTTTTGCTGTGTGTGTTCTTGAGAGGCCATGCACTGTAGAACTGAACATGTCCCTGGGTGCCAGCCAGCCAGGACACAGGAAGTGCAGTTTTGCAATGCAGGGACACAGTTCACCCACAGAATGAATAAGCTTGGAAATGGGCCTCAGCCTCTAGGTAAAAATGCAGCCCAGCTGACCTTGGATGGCAGCATGTATGACCCTGAGCAGACCCTGCCATGTCTGGCCTATGCTTAAGACCCCTTGGAACTGAAAGCTAAGCAACATGTACTGCTTTAAGCCTTTAGGCTTTTTGTAATGTTGTTAAACAGCACTAGCTGTTGAATACACCCAGGTTCCAGAGAGGTTCCTATGGGTTCCTCATACCATCTCTTCTAGGTCACAGGTCTCCCACTTGCTTTTGCCTTCTTCTGCTCCTCTGCTCTTCAGCTAAAGGTGGGCTCAGAGGACACCAAGGTATAGATGGAGACTCAGGCAAGGTCATGCAGGTCCACTGATTACTACTCCATTAACTAGCAAGATCTCTGGATATATTTCTTATCACCTCTGGAACCTCAGTTTCCCATCTATAAACAGAAATACCAAGAGCACCCTGCGTATGGCTAGGGTGAGCACAAGAATGACTTCGCATACATAGAGCACTTGGCTTAGTGTCTGCCAGCACATAGAATCTGTGATGCCTTTATAAATAATTTTACAGTGCTTGTGACCCTGCCTGCAGCCACCAAAATAAGTCTGGTTTGTACTTTGAAAGAGTGGCCAGTGCCAGAGTGGTGGTGCATGCCTGTAATCCCAGCTACTTGGGAGGTTGAGGTTGGAGATCTTTGGAGTTTATGAGTTTGAGACCAACTAGGCCACATAGTGAGACCCCATCTCAAAAATAAATAAATATCTTGCTGTTTCCTATGGTCTACCTTTAGTTTGCTCTTTATTTATAATCTGTGTTTGTCATGTAAGAGAAACGTGATTTTTAAGCTTCTGATTTATTTCACTTAAGACTATGGTCTCAAGGGCATCCATTTTCGTACAGAGATTCACATTTACCTTTCTTATAGATCTTTAACGTGTGGGGAGGGAACCAAAAGATGGAGGGAGGAAGGAGAAGGGGGACAGAAAATGAGATTTTTTTCAGAAAAAGAGAATAATGATGTGCTGTATACATGTACCATATCCCTGCAAAGAATGTGATTATTATGTACTACAAACATTACCTCTCTGCACCAAATATATATATAGGAGGAGAGGTCCAAGAAATGATAGAGGAAACATGGGAAAGAGGGAAGGGAATAAAAAAATTAAGATGTGTCACGTACATGTATCAGCTCCCCATGATGAATGCAGCCATTCTGTACTATAATCATTTACCAATGAAAATATTTAAATAAATAATTAAAAAATAGAAAGGTGGCAAGCTTGGCCCAGGAAGAACGCACCTGGGCTCCAAAGCCAAAATACTTCTATGACTACCCACTCTTATCTGGACCTTGTATTGCCCTCATTCGCTCTGTTCTTCCTACTTTATTTTTCTTAAGGACACTCACATTACTTGGAATATCATATGTGATGTATGTGTCTGTGAATTTCATGTGCAGTGATGTGACAGGTGTTTCAACCAGTTATGGACCCAAAATAGGACAAGGAGGTCCCATTGATAGGCCAAGAGAGACTCCAGTTTTCTTTTCTGTAACTCCATTTTTAAGAGAAGTCAGTTAAGTTCACTTAAACTGTACATGAACCCACTCCTCACTCCCTCCCCTGGTTAGTCATAAAACCCACCAAAGAAAACAGAGCTGTAAAATATAAACTGAACAAAGAACAAATTGGGGAGTGGGCTCAATGTTAAACCAATGCCCACCTTAGGTCTACCTGACTGGCGGATGACCATCCACGTCTGGGAAATGTAAATCTTGTGACATTCTTGTTAAATTCTCAAAAATGAGCTGATGTGGTTGTATGGTTACTAAGGAAACCCAAAAACGTGTTTCAACTGGAGGCATACCCCAAATAGGGACAGACATCTTCTCTGGATCCTTGTTGGAGACTGTCTGCCTGCCTTCCCTTGAAAAACACTTCGTTTATTCCTGTTTTTTTGGTCTTTTATGAGAGCCTGTCCCACTGAATCTCACTGTAACACCATAGATTTCTAATAGAGCTGAAAACTCCCTGTGCCCTAGTGCAGTTGTAGCTGCTGTGATGCTGCAGCCCTGTGCCTTACTCACCAGTTGGTAGGGAAGCGGGTGCAAACAGATTTGCTGGGCTGCCATGTGCACAGAAGTCCAGCCCGTGAGACTTGATAATGATAATAATAAAACTATGCTTCTAGCTTATGTGTTTATTATACCATACTTTAAATGTTATTTTAGAGTGTACTGTTTCTACTTGTAAAAAAATCACTATAAGGGAATACGCTGTGCGACATCAGTGCCAACTTCATAGACTGTGTTTATTGCATCTCTCGATGGCATCACCCCAAGTGGAGGGAATGACCTGAGTAAGCGCTGAAGCGTTCATGCAGTGATGAAATCAGTGAACAATGGCTTTCTCTGAACCCATGCCTGTCACTAAGCCACACACAGCGCTAAGTGTATGAAACTCAGCTGTTTTCCAAAGTCCTTCGAGGAGATGCAACACTCCCAGAGATTCAAAAAGAACCTGGAGCGGGGATCTAAAATGAGATTTAAATCCAGCCTGAAATGATCCCCTACTCTTCCTGGTCATTTTACTGGTTCACTGGGACCTGTGGTATAAATTCACACTCCTTGATCCATACTAGGGTATTTTCTACCAGAGACCTGTCACTGAATTATATTTTCAGATCCTTTAGCAGTTCCAATGTTATTTTCTGCTTTTGGCCTGTGAAGGGTGGAGAGAATCTGCTGATACTGGCTTCTGGGCCTCCTCACAAAGCTGAGTATCAGTGCTCTGAAACGCAGGCCTGCAGCATCCTCTGGCATCCTCCACCCTTGCCTTTATGGTTTTCTGCCACCTGGAAGCTATGATTCTGTGTTTATCTTGTAGTATCTCTCCTCCCACTCTTCTGTTGGCCAGCCAGAAGGAATGGTTCCCGCTCTTGGTCCCTGCCCCATGCCATCTTATTTTTATAATATCAACAGCAGTAAATTCAGAGTCACATTTTGGTCAGATACTTAGAAACCAGTCATTTGGCTCAGTTTTAGGAGTCCCACAAGTGAAATCAGGCCTGTAGCTGCAAGATGCCACAAAAAGCTCATTCCCCAAGCCCCTCTCCATTAAAATGCCAGCAGGACTGGCCAAAATACCTCACTATGCTATTATAAGGGACACAGATCATGGAAGTGGGAGTGGTAAGCTCAGTGGCGTTTAAGGACTCGGACATTCAATGATGTAGTGAACGTGGATACAGTGGGCACAGTGCCCAGGGGTAGGCCCCTGATCAAGAGAGGGTTTAGAACACCCCAGGGGCAGGAGTTAATTCCCCAGAGTAAACCTGAGGATAATAGTTAAAGGAACAGATAGATAAAGAAGGGAGAGGGGAAGGATTCAGGTTAAATGGTGGCAGAGGAGCAGGCATGGTTGAGTTTTGGCTTAAATCATCAGGGGACTAGAACCATCACCTAACTGGGGCAGGGTTAGGGATGATGAAGCTTGTGCCTGAGGGTTTGCTCTCAGTTTAGTAGACTGGGCCTCCGGGAGGGGTGGGGACATCCCTTAGCCACTGAGGGATGGGAGTCGGCACATAGCTATCCTAGCTTCCTTGTCACTTTACATGCCTTCCCAGAGAGGTCTCTAGCTGGACTGAGCCCCAGTAGGTGCAATCGGCTCACAGATGCTCCCATACTGGCCTCCTCCTCAGCAGCCAGGGCTTCCTAGGACCACTTCCCAAGTGAAATATGCGCACTCACATCCTGCACTCAAGACGTGCTTCTGGGAGAACTTAACCTAAGGTAGTACTTCCACTAGATCATTTAGAAGATGTTTTTTGGTTCTGTTCTGTTGTGGGGGCTCAGGGAAGTGGAGCTGGTGCAGGATCTGAGAGAGAGGTCAGTTGCTTTGCCCAGGGACTGACGTTCAGGGTCAGCCATCTGGTGCTGGAAGCGGACTGAGGACACAGCCCAAGCCAGAGTGCTCCTTGTGAGCGAATAAGCCAAGCCCTGCTTATCTATGGCCGAGCTGAGCTGCAGGCTCCAATGGGGCCTGCTGTGAGGCCTCCATGCCGCCGGCTGGCTTGTGCTCTGTGACGCAGCAGCATACTTGAACAGCCTTCAGGGTTTTTTCCACTGCCTCCTCCCTCAGGTTCCCATTGCCAAAGCACTCACCAGGCAGAGGGCGGGCTGAGAATTATTCCCAGCATTATGGTTAGCTCTTCTTTTGCTTAAATAGGGGAGCTTTCTGGAGAGATTAAAAAACTTCAAATACAATTGCCTTTACCAAGTGAAATTTCAGAGCAAGAAACATCACCACAAAACACTAAGAAGCTGATACTGTTTTCTAGTTTGGATCTAGAAGGCTTACTCACCCTCATGGTTTAGAGGAAAATAGTATCTACTGGGTTGGCCCCCTAAATTTACTGAAACCTGGCTCTGTGCTGGTTTGCCTCCTCAGAGAGATGCAACTAGATGTTCAAGGTGCCCCCTTGACCCAAACCCAAAGTTTGGCTGGAGAAAAAACTGGAAGGCATGTGTGGCAAGGTCATAAAGATTCATGTCTACATTCCCTGCTTTGTTCAATTTAGTGGAACTTTTGGGGCTCCAGAATGAACAGGCAGAGCTGAGGGTGTAGTCTATGGCTGATGGAGAGCTTGTTCTGACAAGCTCCCATGATTGGTGGGGGCTGTTGTAGGTTTTTTGTAAACATGATTATAATCATTCCCTTTCCAGTAGCTACGACTTTCCCTTCTGCATTAAATGAGGCAAGAGTAAATGTGGCCTAAACACAGATGTGAAAAGTGTTTGCATGTTGGGGCTTGCTCTTACTTGCTCTCTTGGAGAACTCTGCAGTTCCCACCCTGTCCATATGCCAGCACTCGGGTTAACTTCTTGGATGATGAGACACATGTGGTCCCATTGCCACTAAAGCCCAGCCAAGAGCCACCACCAAATGGACATGGGAGTGAACTCTCTGCAGGCTAAACAGGCCTCAGCCAATCTACCCACTGACTCTAGAGCCAACTAGGCAACCTATAGACTCATAAGCTGTGAGGAATGGTTAATGCTGTAAGCCACTATGTTTTTGTGTGATTTGTAACACAACAAAATAACTGTCTCAGGGTCTTCCAGCTATCACTGGCTCCTGGGTAACATGTGGATCTTCTCATTTCTCCACACCTCTTCCTACCTACAGGGGTTCAGGAGGGTTCTGACCGTGGTATGTCACCAGCAGAAGCCTCAGATGTCTTATGATCATTTTACAGGAGTTGTAGGTATCTTAAAATATCATACATTCTCATTATCATCTTAAAATTATGGCAGTTATTAAACTCACCATTAATGTTGTGATTTAATGCTTTAATTTTAAAAAGAGCACATATTATCCACTATACCCCAAAATTGGCTTTCAAAAATATTTTGATAACTGTGCTTCAACAGAATTGGTTTTTTTTTTTTTTTTTTAGAACAGTCTTGCTCTGTAGTTGAGGCTGGACTTGAACCTCACTATGTAGTGCAGGCTGGCCTCAAACCTGTGGCAATCCTCTTGCCTCAGCGTCCCAAGTGCTGAAATTACAGGTATGCCTGGTTTCAGATCAAGAAATGTGATGGTCTATTTAGTCCAGTTTATTTGCCCAACCATATTTTCCAAATATTGACATAACAAATGAAGATACCCACAGGAAGATCTTGTGGTAAAATAACCCAGGAATATTTTAGTTATTCCTGGTCCTGCCTGATCACAGAACTACCAAGAATTCCATAACTATGGTAGGTAATAGAAGCAAACTAAAATGCTTTCAGGGCTGAAAAGATAATAAAATGTGTGGACTAGACCCACACATAGTGTTAGGCTCTGTAACAAATTAGATAGGGACTATGCTACGCTAATGCAGTCAGGTTAAAGATTTTGCAGACCCAGTGTTAGCTAAATAAAATGTTTGTGGATAATATTAAGGCTATGAATAATTATTATTCATGTATGGACTAAGGGTAAGTAGAGGACCTAGACATCTGGTCAACCTTCATCTCTGAGCAGGCTCTGCAACTGAATAACTAAGTGATCTTTTCCAGAGCAGTTAAATTTCTTATATCCCAGACTTTTGTATTTGCAAAGTGGTTATAGTTTCTTTATCACATTCCTTTAAAGAGCTATCATGAAGTTCAAAAATTAGATCATAGTGGAAAAGCAATTTGGAAAAAAAAAAGGTAAATTGTTTTGACCTTAAAAGACTTAAATCTGCTTACATAAGGCTTTTTTTAAAGTTACCAGCTTGTCAAACCCAAGAGAAATACACCTGCAGTGTTTAAGGGACCTTGACCACTTCACCCCAGGGCCAACTGTGATGCAGAAGGCCGGATATTTTAGGAGAAATGAGATGGAAAAGCACATAAAAAGGGCCACTCATGTGAGCCTCAAGTTCTAATGTGGACGACTAACTTCTAATTTAATAATATAATGAAAGCTTCATTCCAGAAACCGAAGTTGAAAACAAGCTCAAATAAATAAAACAACCAGAGCAAGTGGAATGAGAATATGAATTTGAACCTGAATTTGCCATTGAGCAGGGAAAATCTTGTAGTGAACAGCAGCTTTGGGCCCACTTTTCCCTCTTCTGAGGTTCGTGTGCCCTCCTACCTCCCAGCATCCAGTTAGAGGCACCTTCTCAATGAGCCAGAGATGACTATGCTTTACGTGGGTCCTTTTTGGTAACTGATGGAAAAATGAGCTCTGGTGAGTGAATTCAGAGGCAGGAAGTTCTTCCTTTTCCTCCTTCTCTCACTCTGTCCAGAGAAATCTGTGGCAGGGTTAACTATTACAGTTGGCTAGGGCAAGGACTCACACTCATATCTTTTCCCACTGGGCTATGTATGTCCTCATGAAACTCACATGAGACACTCCTAAGCAGCTACAGAAGGACCCGCAACCATGAGCCATAAACTTAACATGAAATTCACTATCCAATTCAACATTCCCCCCCAATATTCCTTTGAGTCAAACCTTTTAGTTCTTCAGCCTACAAAAGCCAAGGCTGTTCCAGCTCATTGGCTATCTATGCATGGTGGACATGTAGGAGGTGCAATTATGGTGCCCACATTTCTAGTTTGTGGAGGGAGGAAGTAGATTTTAACAAGAGAAGGTGAATTCAATGTACAGAAAGAAATGATCAGGAAGGAGAGAGAAGGAAAGAGAGAGAGAATTTAAGCAGAGGTCAAATCATTTGTGGGCTCAGTGATTATTGTCTGCTCGTTCTATACCCTCAGTGGAAAGGGTGCTGGTATTGTTTGAATGCTGGGTTTGTTATTCCTAAAATCTTGCTATCTCTCTGTTTTTCCGATGGTTTACTGCCCAGTATTTACATAGATTCTCTAAACTAATAAATCCCAGTTTTGTCACAGCTACTTAGAATTGGGGTTTTGCTATATGCAAAAGACATAAGTAATGTAGCCAACTTTCCAGGAAGCTTTGCCTGACCTTTCAGAATCATAGCAGGGTCTTACCCTGCTTCGCAGAGGTTTAAAGCCCCAGGGGGTAACAACAGGCAGAGGTTTTCCAGTGAGTGAGTGGACCTTCACAAGACAGGAAATGTAAGACGGAGACAGAAGTGGCAAGGCCGTGCAAGGCAGCAGGAGCACTCCTGGATGACCCAGCAGCCCTGTTTGTGACCTTACAAATAATTTATGTCCGGGCCTTGTCATTGCTTATTTCTAAGTGTGCTTTTTCAGTCCTCTGCCGGCTTTCCAAACTTATGGTTCAACATAAAAAAAGAGCAGAAAAGAAGCGGAAAGTGAGGCATTGGTGTGCTGGTCTAGGGCAGAGAACAAGAAGGCCCAGGAGTGAGGGGAGAGGCAGGCCTCTCCTTGCTCTTGGGGTAGTTCACTGGGGAGCCAGAGGAGAAGCCACAGAAGCCGCTGTATCCCTTGTGTTATGGCACCTTTTATTCTCTTGTACCTTTTTGAGACTATAGATTGAGACTGCAGGAAGGGGAAAGGGGCTTTCCTAGCATTAGAACCAGAGATGGAGCCATTGCTACAAAAAACATGGCATGCCCAGAGCAAGCTCACGTATTCTGCCCCTCAAAACTGCAAGCAGGCTGAGTGAGGCTCTGTGCACTGGGAGGGTATGTCTATGGCTTCCTAGCTCTCCTGTGTGACTATATATACTTCTACACCCTTAATCTTTCCAGATCCCAGTAACTAGCCTTGGAGTAAGACTGAAAAGGAGTGAGGAAGTCAGTCTAACTCTGGCTGCTGATTGTAACCTTTTACTTTTTTCAAATCCAGCTTTAACAACATGCCTGCTATTTCAGTATCTAGCCCTTGCGGATGTTTCCACTGGTTCCTGGGAGAAGGTAGCAATTAGCACCTTAGGACCTTTGGCATGACCTTGACCAGACAGTAGCCTCTCTCAGTCAAGTGTGGAATATAACACCCACTGTTTGGGATATCTCTATAGAAATTAAATATAAAACTGGCTACAAAGCCCGGCTTCGTGCCTGTGGGGAATCCCAGTGCTCAGGGATTCCCCACTGGAGGACCAAGAGTTCACCTGAACCATTTAGTGAGACCGTGTCTCAAAAAAGAAGAAAATCCCAAACAACAATAAGGAAAATGAAACTAGCTAAAATAAACAGGATTATAATAACTAGCATGTTGCAGATACTCAAAAGAGCATGGGCTTCAAATCCTTTCCCAGAAAGAACTTTTGTCCTGAAGGCCAGGGTTTGCAAGAATTCTCCCAAAAGCAGAATTTGAGGAACTTGCTGTGTAGAATGTTTCTTTGGAAACATTTACAAACTCTAATGAGGAATCATTCTGTAAATGCAGCTTTGCAGTATATATTTTATAGTTCATGTGACTCATCTAGACAAGCTTTATTTTTATTTGTTTATGAATAAGATGAAAGGTTTTGACAGTGAGGTGATACCTGCAGGAATCTTGTACAAAGCCTGGTTAAAGGGTGTGGGTTGGCACCTCTTTGCTTACTTATTGTATGTGCATAAAACACATGCGCAAGTTGGGTGTGTATGCACACACACACACACACACACTATTTGATAAGAAACCTACTCCTCTCCCCACAGTCATGCAAAAACAAATTCCTTTGCACAAAGCTGAATAAAAAATGAAGCCAACAGATGTGGTTTCAGTAATGGCTCACTAAATAGCTTGCAGCAGATCTCCTTTCCATAAACTAAAAAATAGGAAGAAATCATATCATCTCTTTCAACTCATCAAGGGCCTTTAAAATCCAATGCACTAAGTAAGAGAGGACCAGTATTTAGTTAAATGACAACTGAGTCTCTTGAGCTATCCAAGCGTTATTCTGAAGATCATGAAGCCACTGCCAAAGCAAAGACACTAATCAAAGGCATTTTAAAATCTTCCCCCACTGGAAAAATCAAATAGCTTATACCTTTCTTAATTTATCAGGCATGCCATTCAAACTGAAAGATAATATGACACTGAGACATGTTGTTTCTCTAAGCAAATATCATAATAAAGAGAAAAAGAAGCATATGGCCTTCAAATAACCTGCAGTCAAGAACACTGGAAATCTGGCATGACAAACGGTGGCTAACAGAATATAATAACTGCCCTCACCCCTCTGTCTCAAGGAGGAGAAGGTAGCACTGCAGCTCATGCCTTTGCTCCTTCAGGTTTCATGCCGACCACTGGGCATATTGATGGCAGCTTCTGAGGCTTCCTACAGATGTAAAGATTGAAGCTCAGTTCTGGTTAGGTGAATCATCTGGTCAGGGTCTTACAGCTAAAATGGAAGAGCTGATACATTGCCAAGTTGACTCTCAGTCCAGTGCTGCATGAGTTGACCTGGACATTTAGTTTTCTGTGGTCACTCATACCACCATATGTCACCTGACTTTTTAGCCCAGAGTACCAAGCTCTTTGGAAGTTTGCTGGCTCATGCTATACTGCTGGGAGCATGCTTTCTATTGGACAGTCTCAATGGATCGTGTATAAACTCATGGGTGGGGAAATATGGACTTTGCTGTCAGAGGAAAAGACAGTTCCAAACTTTAAAAATTGCCCTAAAATAACACAAGAATATATGCCAAGGGTCTAGTGAGCATACAGTAGGCATTCAGTCAATTAGTTACTTTTTCTTTTTTGGTCATTAAATGATATCTCCATTACAACACTGAAGAAAATAGAGTAGAGAGTGACTAACTGGTAGTTTTAGAATTATTTCATGAGAGTAAATGGGGGGCAAAGAATGCAAAAATCAATGCTCAGTTGGTAACTGCTTTTTTCTAAAAGATAAATGAAACTGACTTGTCAAATTATGCCAAGGTTTATTTTTATTTCCTGTGCAACACACTCTTCAGGACGCCAAACCAACATGGAGTGCTTGTGTACATCATCCCAGGCTGAGCAGAATGGCAGAAAATACATAACCTTGAAGACAAGGGTTGGACAAATCCACAAATCTGTGTTCCTGGTGATTATATGTCATAATGGACATATGGGCCGTGGCATCAAAAATAACATTTGATCCTAGTAAATTTTAACTGTATATTTTCTGTATGCTAAACAGCTTGGCTTTAGGCAATGGCTTTTAATCTCTGAATATAAATGTTTGTAGCAATGCTTTTCTGAAGAATTCTCTGATCCTTCATTAGCATTTTAATCTGACTCACGCATGATTTAAAAAAAAACCCAGCAGGTCAAAATGATAAATTACTTGCCATAGTTTAACAGCTTTTTGGGTTGTACCTTGTTGGGACATAATTTAACTCCAACATTTTGGGTGATTGTACTTGTTACACAATACCTGCATGGTTCTGACCGCAACGTTTGATCAAACAAAGGCAGAATTGCCTACACTGGTAGGTAGAATTCTTTTCTCTGCAAGGGGCAGCTGGTCCCCAGGCACTCACCCATTTCCTACATACCTGGTGCGTGACAGGCACAGTTATAGGTACTGAGGATTCAGAGATGGCTAAGATATTTTCTTTGCTCTCAAAGAATTCCATAGTTTACTAAGGAAAAGAAAAGTATAAATAGGTAATTATAAAGCAATGGGATCAATCTTACATGAGAGATAGGATACTGCTAATTTATAAGAGGTCAGTTTCTAAAACGAGGGGTTGTGGGACTAAGCCATTCTTCTATGTGATCCTGAAAGTCTGAACAGTGTTTAGTAACAGGGAGTTTTCAGATGAAGGAAGCAGAGTAGCTTGAAATACTGCCTTTTCTCTGAATTTTTACAGTCCTGGTCTACGAGGTCTCATGCTTCTTAAAGTGTGATCCATCCCCTGAGTAGTAGAAAATGCCTGTATAGAGTCCCAGTTGAGTGAGATACTGATATATATGCATGTATTTAAGGGACATTTTTGTGACATCTTATGGATTGCCACATAAAGACAAATTTACACAAAAGCATATTTTGGGTATTTATTTGGTTCCTTGATGGCCGAGGCTGGTTTTACTGTATATTCATTTCTGATGCAGTGATCTTTCTATGAATTATTAACCACTCAGAAACTGTCAATCAACTGCACACATTGGATTAAGAACTAAAGTCTTTTCTAAGTGGGGCTAATATTTTAGATTCCAAAGCAATCCTACTTAAAATGTATCTTTTAAAATAATAGTATCCCAAAGTGGATGCTCTGTATAATACACTGAAGATAGGAGCATGCCCATTGTATCTACTGCTATATCTTCAGAACCAGTATAATGTTACCCTGCTATATGACAAATGCTCAATAAATATTTGTTAGATTAATTGATTAATTAAGAGTGTCATAATAATAACTGCTTATGTTTGAGGAGTACACTGTCAGTGATCTTGAAACTAAAAAGCCTGGTTACATTTAGCAATTTCCTCAACATAAATTTAAAACATTTTTGGATTTCTAATAAAGTTTTCTATTGAAGTTGAGGTTATAATAGACTTTCCCATTAAAATAAAAATATATCCAACAAAACTACTGCCTATGGAAATGATTTGCCAGCCTTCTTTCTAGCAGGCAGTTATTTCCTTTTCAAAGTGTAAGCTGCCTACAGTTAGCCATTAGAACAGCCTTTACTAGCTACAGGGAAACTTCAAAATCCACTGTTTTGCAATTGTTCAGTCATTATTCTTTGAAACTGTCCAAAAGATGAATATAAATAAAGGAGATGAACAATATGGCCCGAGACTGTCCATGAAAGGGAACTCTGTCCAGCATGCTGGTGTTCTGGCTCAGTGGAGCGAATTCTCTTAAACAGGATGAGGCAGGAGTGCAGGGCTGAACTCTGGCCTCAGGGGGACACCGCAGAGGCTTTCATTTTTCCTTCATGCTGTTCCCAGTAAAGGACAGCAACCACTGATTTGAGCCTGCAGGAACAGAAAATCACCTCCCAAGTTCAAAAATCTGTAACTAGCGTTCTTTGAATAAAGGAAGTGATGCTAAAGGTGGAACCAGATGGCCATTGTGTAGAACTTGTCAGTTGGGAGGAAAACAACCCCGCTCTTTAAGCATAAAAATGGACCGCCTTGGAAGATGAGGCAGGGAGAGTCAGCAGATAGCACAAATGGTCTCAAATTTAAGACTTTGGAATTAGACGTCTTTGGGTAACATGAACCAAATCAAAGTCACCCATAACAACAACAAAAAAGAAGATCAAATGTATTTTTCTCCCATCAAAGAGCAAACCATAAACCCAGCACAGCTGTCACGCAGCAGCAAGCTCGGGAAGGCGGCATAATTCACTTTGACTTTCTCTGCAATCACTGTTAAGTATTTAAAAGGAAATGATACAACTTAAAACAGGATTCTTCCCCCATTTCTTTTTGGAGATGCAGATTTGTTCTTATCAATTGGTTAATCTCTGCTGAGATTAATGTTTGTGACTCAGCAATAAGAAAATCAGTTAGATCTCCTCTCATGATATAATCCTTTGCCTTGGTGGAAAGCTGCTGAAATCTGCAGTAGCCTGTGACATAAAGGAGACCACATCTTTCTGGGATGTGTGATTTTTGTTTTTCAGGCCTGGGAATAGAACCCAGGCCTCACAAACACTAGGTAAGTGCTGTACTATACAGCTACACCTCCAGCCCTACACGATCAAATTTTAAGCTGGTTCCATCATGTGACTCTAGTCATAGTGAAATTTTACTTGTTAAGTACTTTAACAGATCACAGATTCTATGAAAGTTTCTACTTTCCCATTTTTAAATGCCAAAGGAAGAAGGGAGGGGTGAAGAAACAGTAGCTCATGTATTGCTTTAAGACATTAGGGGTGATTAAAAAGAGTCCAGCAAGGACTTTTAAAAACATTAAATTACATCAAACAAATAATTTCAAAAAGTTCAGGTAGACTGTCGGAGACAGTGTGTGCCAGGCACGTATAAAACCAATTAGGAAGGATGGGAGATACCCATAGCCATGATGACTCAGAATAGGACTTTGAGGAAAAAGCCAGGATTTCTTGTCTGGCCAGAAAGACTTCAGGAAGATGATGTCAAAGCAATTTTGCTGGGAAAAAAAGATTGAGGATGAGCGAGGCAGGGAGGCCTTAATCTTATAATGGAGGGGGGTGCGTTGGTAACAAAGCATTACTAAAGCAATGCCAGGTGAGACCATCGGCTATCAGACTCAGACACACTGTCGAGGTTTCCAGCGTTGATTTCATAAGTTTCAGAAGGGAGGGATATTGAGCAACATGAGTCCACTTCCGTCAGCCTGCAGATGAAGAAGCTGAGTTACCAATACTTGAGTGACTATGTAAAAGCTAAGATTCCCTAACAGGAAATTACAAGCACTATCTTTCAGGGATGGCACTGGTGCTCCTGGCTTCTAACTAGAATCCTCACTCACACAGCCTGCTGCCCAGATGAAGAGAAAAAGACATCGTAAAAAATCATGTACATTCTCTGGGCCATATTTGGCCGATAGGAAAAATGTGGATAATGCAAGAAGTAGCATAATGTGTAGTTATAACTTCGCCTCTGGAGTCAAACTGACTGTGTGTAGGTCCTGGCTGTTTTACTGTGACTAGCTGTTTACCTTGTCTTGACTCCGTATCTGTAAAATAGAGAAGTAATAGCAGCCTGTAACAGCCGACTCCAAGGTTGTTGCAAGCACGCAATGAGTTAGTATAGACGAAAATCTTTACAATGAGTGGCTCACTCTTTCCCCCACTGGCTTATTCTGATTAATCAATGCTTTAGGCATCTGTCCTCAATCAGATTTATGGCTCCTTAGATGTTATCTGATATAATAGCCGAATACATAGGACTATGGTTTGCATCCTTCACTTAGGAATCAGAGAATGCTTAGATTTTTATATCCTGGAGATCTTATGCAGAAAGAACAGAACTTATGGCTACAGTAGCAATTCTGAAGATCTCACAGTGTCCTGGGAGTTCTCTGGAAATTCCTCTGAAGTCTCTTTTTTTTCTTGTAAGACTAATTTTTTTAACTTAATTTCTTTAAAACTCTATTTTTCTACACACTGCCTCTTCAATAACATCTTTCATTTCTTTCTTTCTCTTACCCGAGGAATCCCCTTTGGGCTGTTTAATAAACAACTAGCCTGACCTCCTCCTCATGCATCAAATGTTGCTACTTGCAAATTTTTCCCGGGAGGCAGGGGGAAATCAAAAGGTTACCTGCAAAATATTTCTCCTGGCAATGTTTTGGTGGAGAAAAAAGGATAGTCTCTTGACACTTCCTAGCCAGGGTGAAACACTAACAAAATCTGCCATCCTTCCTCTATACAAAACCATTGGCTACTTTGTTTTGGAAATCTGTCAGCATGTGGATTTACAAACTCTGTTCTGAGAGTAGTAATCACAAGGTTAAAAAAGAAATGCGTATAGTTCAGACTTCACACTAGCTTGGAGCGAGGGTAACCAGTAATTCAGCAACAGTATTAGGGAAAAAATTAGATATGTTGTCCATTTCCTCGCAACCCAGCTTCATAAAATGTTACCCCACCCTCACCCCATTCTTAATCACTTGGGCCAGGTTCTATTTGATCTGAAGCCTGAAGCCTCCTCAGAATGGAACTGCATTTTTACCCATCCCATCATATTCTTATATGCAAGCTTCCCATTCTATCCAAAAGGAGGGACATTTTTAGGGTTTGCTGACCACTTAAAGCTGGATACATTTTTGCAATGTCATCTCCCTGTCAGCTGGGACCAACTTAAGAGGAAAATATTGGTCAATCAGTAAGCACCAGACACACAGATGAACCCCATGAAACTATAAAGTCTAGAAATAAGTTTAACATCTAGCAATCTTAATAGAAACAACAACACTTACTAAATAATTCCAGAATGAAAATGCAATTGTTTACAGTAAGAAGTCAGTCTGCCTAACTTGAAGTTCTGCCTCTATTTACTGTAACTTTTTTTAGCAGACCTTCCCAATCTCTATCTAACTTCCCAAAGTCAGGTCAGGTCCTATCTGTTCTCTCAGATTATTCTAGTTCACTTTAATATGGCTCTCTTCTGAAATTATATTCCTTATTGTTGGTGACATTCACTGGGATATTAATTACACACACCTTCCTAATTTTTCCTACTGTAAACAATGGCATTTTCATTTTGGAATTATTTACTGAGTGTTGTTATTTCTGTTAAGATTGCTAGATGTTAAAATTATTTCTAGACTTTATAGTTTCATGGGGTTCATTTGTGTGTCTGGTGCTTACTGGTTGACCAATATTTTTGTCTTGAGTTGGTCCCTGCTGACAGGGGGATGACATTGCAAAAATGTATCCAGCGCTGAAGGCATGAATTTTCCTATCTTTCTAGAATTGTAAAACAGTCCTCTAATGTGAGAAACATTGTTTATTCATACTGCATTACATAAAAAGCAGATTTATCTGTTTTTTCTTCACATCTTCCTTCTCAAATTATTTTTCTCATTTCTGTTAATGCTCAGAACCTACACATTGTGCTGGAGGCGAGCTGCTACGCAGCTGCATGTCTCACTTGAAGAAACATCAGCGTTTCAGCTGATAACCCTCACATTTGGATAAACATTCAGAGTCCTCAGATATCTTTTGACCACATAATCTAAGGGCAGTTTGTGTTGTGTCTGGGCATGTTTAACGAAGTAAAAATAAAATTGGGGGTTTTTCAGATTTTTACCAAGAGTAGTGTATGAAGATTGTAAATTTTTGCAGTCCGAATGCCAAGATGGTAATGCAGAAAATGCCAATGGACAGACAAGCAGGTTCAATCAGTGTCTATGTGAATGTTCCCTGGCTCATTTCTATCTCCACCTGCTCCTGTCTCCTTCACTGCTTTGCCCTGGGTTGGTAAAGTTCCAACTTAAAATTCTAAGAAAATCTCTTAAGTTTCCTCCCTGAAGCTTGTCAATAAATAAATGTTAAATCCACACTCCAGTTGTGTTTATCTTTAATTTCTCAGTAAGATATTCTAGAATTAGCTCTATAATTGTGCAACTGCCTTTTCCTCCTATCCCTGTGCCCTTTGCCAGAGCCACTGCAGTCCTCTGCGTCCCTCCCCCACAGCCTCGTTCTTCCACTAGCAAACAAACCCAGATGTAATTACTAATGTCCAAGCACATAATTCTGGGAGCATTAGGCTTTTCATTTGATGCAACTACGCAGAGAACTGTCTGGACATACAGCAGGAGGTTCAATCATTTTCTGACACTTCTGCCCTTATTTTCTCCCCTCTTTCCATCGCGAAAACACAGTTGTTTATTTTGACTGAAGACTGCACAGTTATAAACTTCTTCCATGCAGTTATACACTCTTGAATAAATTTCTACCCAAATAATCTTACATCCATGCACAATCACACATGGCTAGTCATCAAAAGGAAAAACACTAGGCAGTAAATAAGTGGCTGGGAATGAAATCACCTTCTAAATATGGACAGGGAATTTTCGTATCACTTTAATGTACAGATAGCTGTAGTTATGACTAAACACAATTGAAGATATTATTTTGGGTCTTTTAAGAGGATGTGATATCATTTTAATGTGCTGTACATATCCTTATGTGTGACGTAGTTACTCTTCTGTAACAACTACTCAAATAGTACAATTTCAATCTTTGTTATTTATGGTGAGTTAAAGATCAATATCAAGCAGCAATATATATCCTTGTGATTATGTTTTGTTCACTCAGAGGCTCCATACCTCAGAGTAGAAAATGGTTTCAGTACTTATCACTGCCTCAGCAAAATCCCGCAGTGCCATAACAGAAATTACAATGGATCTTTTAGGTCAGCATCCAGTTTTAGTCTAACACCACGGCTGTTTCGCCTGCATTACCTTGAAGGACACATTTGGATTTGCCTAAGGAAGACCAGTATCAGTGTTGTCAAAATCGAAAGCTATCAGCCTGCCATAACTGCTGTACATAGGAAATACTTCCACTCACTCTGAAACCACGGCCAAAGAGGTTATATATACATATATATCATAGGACCTGCAATATTTCTCAGAGATGTATTTGTGTGGACATGTGTTTGTGTTCATGCCTAATTATCAGGGGAAGGGGAGGAGAGGAATTCATTCTTAAAGTTGATTCTACTTAGTTCATCTAATACAAAATTTTTATGGAATACAAATATTTTGAGAGATACATCACTTCCGTAATGTTGGCATTTTCTTACATACTGTGTACACACCCAGATCTATAAACAGGGATACTTGGTGTTAAAAACAATCTTGAAAACGTACTGGAGGATAAATGTATATATTACAAATGTGTTTCTTTCCTACCTAAAAGAAAGGGCAGCGGACAACACAGATTTCCATGAGTAGACCATGATTTTTTTGAAGCTATCCAGGAGGTAAAGAGTGGGCAAGCAATTGTCTGTAGAGAAGTCCCCGTGGACAGCATTTTTCTTTTAACCTACTATGCCTGCTGTATGAAGAATCTCTGTAAGCCCGGGGCCCCAGAGAGACAGTTTGGCCTCCAGCCATGGCACATCCAGCCCTGGCAGGTCATCTCTGCGGCAGGTAGGTGCTGCGCGGCAGCCTGACCGCTGTCCGCGGTTCTGAAAGGTCGCGGGCGCTGGAGTCCCGGGTGTTGCTGTCCAGGGTTCTGAGAGGCAGCAGCCGCAGTCCGGGAAGCAAGCCCACCCGCTCCAGCCCTCCCACCCAGCACGAACAGCTCGCCTCTAGCCAGCCTGTGGTTGACGCGAAGCAGGCGGCATAAATCAAGTCCGTGGGGCATGGAGGCTGCTGTTGCCGCCGCAGCTCAGCTCGCCCGCCCGCGGCGGGAACTCCCCCCTTCTCTTCTCGCCTCCCCAGCGCCCACACCCTGCCTGCTCCTTAATTCTTCCTTGGATGATAGCGCCTTAACAACACAGTCCTAATAATAGGGTTGGGACGACAGGAGGATTTCTATTTCTTTTGTTTTTGTTATTTTGCTCTGCAGGGGTAAAAAATCCCCTAACAACCTAAACATCTCTGAGAACTGCATTACAAGATGGAAGAGAGGGTCCCACCACTGTTTCAAAAGAGTAAGTTATTATTCCGGACGTATCCTTACTCTTCCTTCCCATCGCTCCCTCTGCAGTGTCCCCATTCACCCCTTCCCCAAGCAGCTCACCTCAAAAACACTTTTCGAAAGACCCCGGCGAGACTCTAGCCAGACGTGCACACACGGAATACCGCACCCTAAGTGCACAAATACTTGTATTTGCCCAAGCTCAGTTGGTCCGCTCAGCTGCGGTCTCTTCTGGATATTCAGCCATCCAGATCTGGAATCACTACCTGGGGAGGGGGCTCCTTACCTTGGCTTCTTCTCCAGAGGGTGGTGTTCACTGGGTCCCTGCAGGTTGCTAGTGTGCGGGAGCTACCGAGCAGCGAGGGAAGGAAAGATAGCGCCTGACCTCCCCGAGGTTTCGTCTTCAATGCAACGTGAGCTCTGCCCTCATCAAAGATGGCCGTCCCTTTTGACGTCAGCAGCTTTTAATAGCCGTCTCCTCGAGGGGCGGGGAGGAAGTGTGTTGGGGGAGGGCGGGGGAAGGGCGGAGAAGGGGGGGGAGGAGACGGGAGGTGCTGAGCGCTTGACTCAGCTCCCTCTGCGCTTAGCTGCAAACCTTTGTATTTTAATCTTTTATAAACACCAAGATGGGCAAATGACTCCATTTTAACATTTGTTTTTGGGCAAACACTTTTCTTATGACTGTTTTTCTGATGATGGCCCTTGTTTTGTGGGTGTGCGTGTGTGTACACACCTATATGCATGCGTGTATACATCTATATGCATGCATGTGTGCATACATGTGTATATACATACGTATAAATATTGTAAGTATATGTGTGTGCTTATGCATGCATGGATATTAAAAATTTTCCCCTACTGAGTTGTCTGCTGTTGAATCACAGAACCCGAGAGCCAGGCAGAGGAGTGGAAGGTGTTGGTGGAAGGGTGGGAGTAGATTTCGGCTGTGATTCGTTCCCAGAAGAGGGTCCACAGGGGTGTTCCTGTGCCCCTCCCCAGATCCGTATACGGGCAGGCTAGGGGGGCGGCTCATCTGATGAGCGATTTCTGTATTTTGTCTGTGCAGCCAAGAGTTCAGAGTTGGCATGAATATGTTCAGTAAGAGAGAGGGCATCGCGCACTTTATTTTAAAGTGCGTCAGAGCGATTATCAAGGAGAGATCGCAAATCACCTGGGGGGAGGCGGAGGGGAGGGCAGTGAGCCCCACCAGCCTGGGCTTGATAGGGCTCAGAGGTTGGAGCTGAGAGTTGTTTGCCGCCCACAGCAAAATAGAAGGCGCTGCTTTCGGCTGGATTTGCAGCCAGGCCCTGGGGTTCATGTAGGGTTGCTTAGGGTTTGTCTGCAGAGGCGCATCCAAGCCTCCCAGGACCATGCAGACAGCCGGGGCGCGGGTGGAGGCTTCAAGAGCAACGATACTTAGATCAAGGCACCGGTGGGGAAGGCTGCCTGTGCCGGTGACAGGAGACCTGAGAAGCCAGAATCCTAAGGCCATGATCCTGTCTCTCCAGTGTGCTGGGCTCCCAGGGAGGTTGGGAGGCCGCGGCGGCGATATGCAAATAGGCGGCGATATGCAAAGAGCGCGGCCAGCCGGCCTCTCCGCGATGATTCACAGGTGCTGGGGAGGCTGTCGCGCGGCTCGGCGGGGAGGGCTCGCGGGCGCGTGGGAGGTGGGGGACCTCGTCGGAGGAACTGTTTGTACTTTTCCGCGGAGGATGTGATTAGAAGTCGTGCCTCGCAATCTTAAAACTTGATGGCCTCTTTTGGACGATGGAAAATCCTTGTCTGTAACACACACACACACACACACACACACACACACAACCTGCTTAGCCTGAGCTCCAACATTAATAAAGCTTTTAATTGCATGCGGTTGTGAGAGGAAGGAGCAGAGAAAGGAAGAAGAGTTGTAAAGGGGCAGCGTCTAGGAGGAGAGCTCTTAGAATTTAATAAAAGGTGCTTTTAATTGAAATCAGAAGTATTGTTTCTTAAAGACTCCCTGACCCAAAGGGTATTTCAGAATACTAATATTTGCAAAAATAATTAAAGAATAGTGTTTGGGTTTTATTAAAGCTAGATTCCTAAGATAAGAAATGTTGCTGAAGTTTGTTTACTTAAATATTCCTTAAACATTTAAGATTCCTATACAATAAAGAAGAAAACCGGAATGGTCCTTAGATACTTCGGTGCAATCTCCCTCCTCCACTGTGGTTCTTATTTTCATTATAAAGCAAGCTGGCATGCGTTGGGAGGATGGGGGGAATGTAATAATACTGCAGAGTTCTTTATTGTCAGAATTTTTCCCCAAATCTGCCAAAATTAGCAAATTAAAAAGGCATCTTACAGAAGCTTTGAAAGAGACAGTAAGGAAAAAAAAAAAACCTGCAGTGAGAAGAAACGAAAAACGTGTCTGACCCTCAGACTAGAAATCATTCAGGCAGGAAGTTTTGTGAAAGAATAGAGGAGGCGGGGGATTTTCCAGATTTAAAAAAAAAAAGTAACTACGTCAGAACCTCATCCTGCAGCCCCAAGCAATGCGGCAGTCACAGGGAAGGAAGGACCGGCTGGTACTCTGAGTTTTCAACAGCCTTTTCTCCACACTGACATCTTCGTAAAATACAAATGAGAGGAGAGAGTCAGACTGATTCAAGCCACCCCAGAAAATACCACCTGCCCCCCAGGTTTAGATGACAGCATTTCTCACTAACTTGGCTCCTTTTGAGGAGAGGCTGCTTCCTCATGCTTTGGGAAATGTAACAGAATCTAATTAGATAAACATTGGATAGATATATGGCTGTTAAGGAAGACCAGATAACCCTTAATGCATTTTGAATATGGTAATAAGATTTTCCCCTATAGGGTTTTCATTGTTTGATTAAAACAAAATAAAAATTACCCAAAAACTCATAGTCATCCTTGCCAGGAAGGAAGCAGCAGATTTTTGTTCCTCGGGGTTTTCAGAGGTTTGCACCTCTCAGAAAAAGAAGGCACAGAAAATGTGCTCTAAAATGATTCCACTTCTTGTGAGTTATTTCTACAAAGAACCAACAAACACACAGAGTAACCAATGCTTAGCAACTCATTCTGTCATTAAAGAGAAAATTACCTGCTCTGCTGGGTGGATTCTCATGATATGTTAAATCGGTCTCTGAAAGCTTTGCCTGATATACCAGGCCCCAAAGTATTCTGGTTTGCAATAGCTCCAGCATGAATCTCTGAAGTAAAGTTCAAGATTAATGGTTGGCTTAATAATTACAATTTTAAAAGAGATAAAAATACACAGTTGCATAAAATACCCCATGATCTTTCCAAAGAAGTATAGAATGGAGTTCAGCTCAGAAGTACTTTCTCCAAGGTCCTCTCTGGGACATGTTTAGCACCCTCTGAAAAAATTTCAAACCCTTGTAAGGGCACAGACATGGGCAAAAGCATAGATACAGTTTGGTAGGTTATCTTTTCTTGGTTCTTTAGTTTGCTTTCCACATTGTTTACTTCTCTCTCTTTATATCCTCTCCCAGTTCTTGCCCCAGACTTTACCCCAGTTGCTGCATAATGAAGTTGTAGGATCTTGCAAAAATTTAAATGCTCTAGTTCTAAAATCCCCAGGCTATCCTTAGTCTCTGAGGCATTTGAGGCGGGGATATATCTTGCAAGAAACAGAACCAGGACTATTAGTTTTTTCTGGTTTGCTAAGCTGAGAACAAAATAAGACTACACACCCATAATGTTAAGTTACACCTTGTTCATTACCAAGCAGAGATTGAAGCTGGAGCTACTGCAAATCAGAAAATTTGTTAGCCATTGGAGGCCTGACATTTCAACACTGCTGATCCTTAGTGAGTCAACATTACAGACTCCCTTTTACACAACCATGCATCCCAGGCCCTCTTCAATACCAGGAACTGCTTGGTGGTGGTGAGGGGAGGAAGCTGTGACAAGGAGGGACAGAAAGAAGAAGGAAATGGGGATCAAATTCAAAAAGGCCATTTGAAATGGGCTGTAGAAGTCTTTCAGCGAATTTTTCCAGAATCTCATGCAATCTATAACCTCTCTGTACCTCAATAATCTCATAGGTAAAATGGAGACAATATATACCTGACTTGCAAGGAAATTATCAAGTGCTTAGAATCATGTCTCACATAAAGTACTGGTTAAATAAAATAAATCTATCATTTTGATGAGACTTTTCTTCTCTAGAAAATGTCTAATAACTTTGCTTTAATACGGAGAGTCAATTGCCTTATTAGACACCAACTAGATGTGTATCATTTAGTTGCTCTAGGCCTTTTTTTTTATCTGTATCAATCCATTCATTTATTCAACATTTAATGCGCATACCTGTCATATCCTTGGCACTGAAATATAGTGGGATCCAGGTAAAATGAAGCAGGACATTGATAGTTAGAGCAATTAAGTAATCTAATTAAGGACATGTCCATATGTGTTACCACTGAGATTTCAATCCCAGAATCTATGCTCATAATCACTAAGTTTTGGTTGATACTCATCCAGCTGTATGAGACTCACTACTTCCTCTAGAGCTAATCAAGTTCTCTGCCTCAGCATAGTGTGGGTTTTGTATGGCTTTTCTCATTAGTGGCTTCAAGGTTTCATTTACTAAGAGATGAGTCTATGAAGCACTGCTTGGGTGAGTAGCAAGTTGGCTTGGACAATTATAAGGGAGGAATCTAAGCTGTTTACCTTGAGTAAACAAAAGCAACATATTCAAAGGAAGAGAAAGCAAAATATAATTAAATAGAGGGTTCATAAATCAATACCTAATAAACAGTTTAAGTAAGAATTAGAGCAGAAAATGCACTCAAAAGTATACTTGATAGGGTCAGCCGGAGGTCAGAACAGAAAGACAATGTCAGGAAGTGGTCTTTTTTTTCCATTTTAAAGAGAATAAAAAATTAAAAATTAGAAAAGACACAGAATTTCAAAAAACAAGATGATATGAATTAAACAATGATTGTTGTATTGCATATTATTGTCTTCAAAGTAGTTGTTCAGATTATCAGATATGGGCATGCAAAATCGGTCAATTAAGCATTAACAGTTCCTTTCAGTAAACCAACAGAAATTAGCAGTACAATTATCTTAGCTATCTTGTATGTGTATATATATGTTTTTTTCCTTCCTTCTTTCTTTCTTTTTTCCTTTCCCTCATCCCAGTTGTATTTTCTTTTTGAGCAGTTTCGTTCCCTTTCACAATCTCTATTGTACTTGAGAGATTTCAGACAGGAAGTAATTCCAAGGTGGTAGGATCTGGTTTAAGAATCAAGGTAAGAAAGGCCAAGGTGAATGACTCAGGATATCTCTAGAAATGGAACAAGGATATCCAGTGCTACTTCCTTGATATTGGCAGAGAAATCCTGCCAGCTCATAAACAAAAGTGAGGCTGGGTAAGGCACACTCTGATACCACAGCATTGTGCTAACATCTCTCGGTCATGTCCTATGAACTTTCTGGCTTAACTGACCTGTGAGCGCGCTCTGTACTGTGTGCTTCTTCCATTCCCCAGCGCTCTCTTTAGCAGGTGCCTTCACCTCTGTTTTCTCCTTCTTTGTTGGCTTCTCATTTTCCTAGCAGATGGGTTGAAGCTACAAAATAGTAGTTCCCAGCAGGTTAAATTGGACATTTCCCTGAGTCCCACACAAGCCCCCTGGGAGCTCCATATGTCCATGGAACCTGTCCTGACTCTCCACCATGAAAGCTCTGTACTCTAAGCCAAAGAGGAAAAACAATCGTAAAGCCCACGTTTGCTCTGTACACATTGCAAAGCATTTTCATGCGCACGATCCTATTTTATTCCAGGAGTAACGCTCTGCCGTGTGTATAATAGCAATTATTGATTTTAGTTCCCAGTTCATAAATAAATATATGAAGCTCTTACACAGCACAGCTGGTTGGTAATGGAGTTGGAATAGGTGCTGAAAACTTCCTATTGTGAATCCCATAGGAGATCATCCAGAACCCTGATTGGTCTTCCAGGATTCTCTGTTGACTACAGTACAAGAAGAGGCTCTATGTCCTGTTTTTTCCTTTGCATTCTGTCTTTGAAATATCTGATTCATAAACTAAGCTATGTGTGGTCTTGCACAAAACATCTCACTATTATTCTCTGCTGCTGGCTCTGCTTCAGGCTTCCAACACCAAGAGGTCAGGTCTGAGAGTTTTCTTCCTCTGTACATGCATTTATCGAGACTTTTATTCAATTCTAGGGCAGTGAATGGTATTAATGCTTTTATATTTACACTTGATTCTCGGTTCATGAACACTTTTGTTTGGTTCTCAAACAGTTCCTTTTGGCAAAATTTTGTATTTTGTTTGCAAACTCTGCATTGGGTGACATATGTACCCAGAGTCATCTTTCCTGCAAGGACACAAACGTGGCCATCTTCTCCAGAATCTTGGAACAAATTGAGTTCGTGAACCGTGGCACCACTGGATAGATTTCCCTACTCAGTATCTGCACTTAAATATAAGGCAAGTATAAACATTTAACTCTATGTACCCAAAGCCGAATTCAGTCATTTTAACACCAAGTGACTCTCTTCCCCTTTATTGCCCAAAAATAGGAAATGACAGCCATATTTCCCTCCTTCCTTAGAATGAAAAATCTCGTGATATTCCACTGGTACTTTTTGCACATGCAGCACACTTCTAATCCACAAACAAACCTTGCTCTATTTTCAAAATATTTCCCCAATCCAGCTACTTCTCAATACTTCCACTGATAGTTTCCTCATTTAACTCTCTATCTGATTTCATTTGAGCTATTGCAGCAGTCTCCTAATTTATCTCCTAGCCTTTATTTCCCCAGATGAATGCCAAAATCATACTTTTAAGAGACAAGTCTGATCCCACTGCCCTCTGAGATATTTTTGGTGGCTCCTATCACACGTAGAAGTTCTTCTGTTACCTTACAGCATCACGCTCCTTGTCACCCATCCAATCTCATTTCCCAGTGCTTTCCTACTTCCTCCCACCATACCATTGCTATGGTGCTGTTTATAGAACAGCCAAGCACATGGCCTCAGGACCTTTGCACTCACTATTACTTCTCCCCCTAATGCTATTCCCAAGTTGTGCTATATCTCACCTTCCCAAGTGTTACTTTTCAAAAAAGCCTTCTTTAACAGTCCAAATTAGATAAAATTGTTGCCTTCAGTGTACTAACATTGTTTATTCTTTTACCTTGCACTATGTTTTCTTCAAATCAGTGCTCTTGTCATGATACAATTGTTTATATCTATACTTGAATCCTATCTCCTGGAGGCAATCATTTTAATGATATTTGTTTTTCCTTTGGTTAATCTCTTTGGTTTCTAAATAATATGCAGATACAATATGTTAATTGTTGCTGTATAAAGTAGACTCACTTGCTTCCTGTCCTGGCAGATGACAATTATGCTCTACGACACCCTCCATTCTTCTCCTAATCCTCCCAGTACCATGGGTTTCTGCCAGTCACTCAGCTTTTAATATTACCAGGTAAATACTGCTCGTCGATAAGAAGCTATCACAACAGTAGTATGCCTTTTCTTTCCACAGTTTTCAGCTTTCCTTGGGGAGGATCTTAGGAAGTCCCACAGAAGAAACAAAGATGGTTACATGTGGGAGAAATAAAGATTGCATGAACATGAGACTTCTCACTAGCTAATCATGATGGTAGGGATCCATGCAACAAGTCTTCCAATACGGCAAGGAAAAAGCATTCCTGCCTGAGACTATCTCAATCCAAAGTATTAAGAAAGAATGAAGGACAAACGGAAGACATTTCTAGATGTGCATAAATTCAGGAAGACTCCTTCCCAGTGTACTCGTTCTGTAAGGGAAAATACTTTCTAACGATTTTACCAGTAATATAACCACTCACAAAATAATATACAATGAGCAGGAAGACTAGGGATTTAGGACACTCTGGAACTAATATTTCTTTCTTACTATCAAAGCTAATAAGTAAGTATAAAAGTACATCAGTATAAACTAGATCATTTGAAAAATAGTATAATTTGAAAAGTAGCTGATCCTATCATTAGGTTGACAGTAACATAGATAGCACCTCTTGTTTTTGTCATAATTTACATGGGCATTAAAAATGAATAAAATGTCCATCCAATTTATAAGAAAAACAAAGGCAATTGTGTATATCTGTATCTATCTTCAAATATAAAATCACTTTTAATATGACATTATTTTGAGCAAGTTTTGCAAGTATTTGAGGAAAGTTCTTCAATTCATGTTTTTTATTACTTTCTTTTATGCGAATATTTCTCCTTTAAATGTTTAGCATCATACACGTTTTGGCAGGGGATATTATTTACAAAATCATAATGCCAATTAATTGATTTTCAAAGATTAAAATCAAAGTGTAGGACAAGCACGACTGACAGTTATGTTCACCTAAGAGAATCTAAATGTTCTCAGGCCTAGCAGAGCGAAGAGGTAGTAGAGCTGGCAGAATGTGGGAGGTAAGGGAGGACTTGGGGAGGGCAAAGAGGAGATACGTTATGTAAGGGGAAGCCTCGCTCACCTGATGTGCTGAGCGTTAAGGGAATCAGCATAAAGCAGATAGAAGGAAATGTGAAGTTTAGTCATAGTACATGATTATATATAATTATGGAGCCGGCCAATAAAAAACCACAGAAAGTAATAGAAGTGCCAAAGTTCAGTGGAGCAAAAGCAAATAGATAATTTTCACATCTTCCTAAAAGGCAATTGTATAGTATTTGAAGTTGGTTAAACAAGAAATTAAAGCATACCACTTAAAACGAAGACGGTAAACACTAAGAAGAACTTAAAAACAAATATTTAAAGGTGATTACTTTTTGGAGGAATGAAGACTAAATGGAAATATTTTACTCTTTATTCTTTTAATTTTGTGCTTATGTGAATGTATTAGTCTCCTTACAAAGAACAAAGATGGCAAGATCATTTCAAAATATTTTTCAACACCTCTGTTTGGGGTGGTCTGCTACGTTCTATCTGTAGTGTCTTATCCCATCATGCCTTCGCAGTTCTACGAGCTTATATATTCAGCCTTTCAAAATAATATCTTTTCTAGTGGAGGGGAAAATGATTTATTGAAATAAATGTTTCATTAATTCCTTTGTTTTTCTGGGCAATGGTAAGCAGGATGACTGAAATTAAAATTAAAAATGAGATGTGAAAACTGACATCTGGATAGGAGCTCTTTTGGAGCCAATATTTGAATAAAGTTAAGATTACGCAAGGGCCACTTTTGGAAAGGTGGCATAAGAGCTCTGAAAATATACTCCCTCATAGAAGCAGCAAGAGTACTGAGGGGGGAGAATATCAAAGTACATTTTGTTTAGATTTCAGGAAATTAACTAAAGATGTGTAACAATCCAATGAGCATTTATTCAAGAAAAGTTGCTGAAATTTGTTAAGAACAGTAAGCTTTGTGTGGCATTTCACTAGTCCTGTTTCCCGCACCCCCTGTCCCCAGCCTTACTGTAGCCTCACTGGTGAATTCTACAATACTTTAAAAAGGATGAGATATACTATATAATATAAAAGAAAAATTCACATAATCCTCATAATAGACCCAGAATAGGTATTTGACACAATTTACCAATATTTCATGATAATAACACTCAGTGAAGTAGGAATTGAAGGGAATTTTCTTGATCTAATAAGGATGTCTATGAAGACCTCATAGCTAACATCGTATTTAGTTTAAAAATGTAGAAATTTTGCCCTACATCAGGAAGAAAATAAAGAGGGCTGCCTTCACCACTGCTATTCAATATTTTATTTGGAATTCCAGTCAAAGCAGCTAGGCAATAAAAAGAAAGACCAAGCATTCATTGTGGAAAGGAAAAAGCCAAACAATCCCTCTTTGCAGTTGACATTATCTTGAATATAGAAAATTCTGACAAATACAAACACTGCACACACATAAATTATTAGAAGCAATAAGTTAATCAGATTTGCAAGATATAATTTCAGTACAGAAAAATCAATTGTATTTCTATTCACTACTACTGAACACTATATAATATGTATACATAAAATTAAGGAAACACTTCTATTTGTAATAGCATCAAAAAATTAAATATTTGGAAATAATTTAATAAGATATGTAAGATGTGCAATGAAATCAACAAAATCATTTTTAAAAGATACTTAAATAAATGAATTATATCCTATGTTCATGGACTGGTAACCTTAATATTATTAAGAAGGCAATCACCCTTTCTAAATAAGTTATAGAACAACAAACTCTATCAAACTCTAGTAGTATTTTATATATTTTATGATAGTATTATTTTGAAATTTATGTAGCATGGTAAGACACAGAATAACCACAAAAATCTTGAAAGAAAAAACAAAGAAATAAAGCTGTAAGATTCACACTTTCTTAACTTCAAAACTTAACACCTGAACATGATATAACAACCAAGATATTATGATAATGACATAAAATAGACCAATGGAATCAAATTACATGTCCAGAAATAAACTCTTACACTATGGTTCGTTTACTTTTCACAAGGATGTCCACAAAATTCAGTGTGGAAAACAATAGTTTTTTTAACATATAGTGATAAAAGAACACCATATACAAAAAACAAGTCATCCACGTGATACACAGAATGTAGTTTTTATAAAAATTCCATTGCAAAATAAAAAGAGCCTGGAGATAATAAATACTGGCTATGGTTGCATATGGGATGGGGAAGTAAATTCCCCCCAAAGACAAGTGAGGTAAATAGAAAGAAAGGAACGTATGTTTGACAGGCAAGAATGACATGCACATGCCAAACTATGGGACCCCTTTAGCATCAGAAGGCATGAAGTGCCTGGGTGGGAGCAAGGTGCTGGACATGAAGCATTGTTATAGCCAGTCTGGCTCTGGATGCTTTTCCAGTGGCGTGACCCAGTTGTGAATCTTGCTGAAGCAGTACTTCTTACATTCTGATTTAAGAGGTTTTGGTTGGAGTCCAGAAATTCACATTTCTAACAAGCTCCTGTGTTGCTGGTGTTGCATATGGAACACATTATGGTCTGGTGCTGTGCAGCAACAAGCTTCAAAAATTTTCGGCTCTGGAAATTATCTGCATCTGAATTTTTCCCCTTTTGAATTGATGGGAACCAGGGAGCTTCTGTATGCCCATGATAGGCTCTGTGTTGCTGTCTGCCACCTTTCTTAGATAGCATGGGGATGGGTTGAGGTGTGGGGAGAAGGAGCCTCCCTACCACAACCACGGGCTTCCTCAGTTCTCTACCACAGGACTGCATGGGTTTAAGGTGCTGGACTGAAGGAGATTTCTAGCATCAGGCCCTGGGAAGATTAGTTATCTGACTCACAATCGGCATTTTACTCAATAAAAGAATCAGAGATCGCTATTTGCAGCTGCTCATTGATTACCCTTTGGTCTCAGACTAAAATTGGCCAAAGTCCAGACTATACTGATTTCAGTGGACCCTGTGGAGCCAACTCAGATCGGTAGATTGGCCAGTTTGATCCATAGGTCAGATTGGGAGGTTATCAGGAGCCTCTGTGCTTTGGAGAAGTCTGTAGTGCTGCATCACCATGGGAACAGATTTCTAAAATTCTCTCTGTGAATTTGAGGCAAGTTTTTAACTTTTCTAAGCCAGTTTCCTCTAGGTCATGGGGATGAACTCACACAGAGTTATTGTAAGATTAACTAGTCTCAGGAAGATTGGCAAGAAGCTCTATCTAGTATTCCAATACATGACAAAATTAGAACTGGAATTTGCCCTTGGACAACTCCTCTTCCAGAAGCTTCAGAGAAAGTACACCTGGAGATATAATATTCTGGAGAAAGACTACCTGGAAGACTTAAGGAGAGATGCTTGGAGAAAGGCAGAAGAGGGAAAGAGACCTTGATTTTCCCTACTTGGTGTCATGCAATTTTATAGAGTCTTTAACATATTTTATAACTTCCTGTCCTCCCTATCAACTCATGTGGTAGGTTTTACTATACCCTCATTATAGAGGAGGAAATTATGACTCAGTAAAGTAAACTGACTTTCTCAAAGTCAGATGGATAGAAGTGTGGGCCCTGGGATTAAAAAACCAAAAGAACAAACTCAGATTCTTTCACTCTAATTATCTTTCTGCTGGTGACCCCCAATTCCAACTTGAATCACATGACAGTTCTTATTAAAGTATTTTTAATCAAAGCTCTTCAAAGTTGCAACCAAACCTTTCAAGAATCATTTTTATTTTTTTCTACTTGCCTTAAATTTATCTTCTCTCCAGAACTAGTCGTCTCCCCACCTCTGTCTGAATCTTTTGTTCTGTTTTCTCTATCTCTTGCTCTCTCTCTGTTTCTATCTCCCTGTTTTGTTTCTTTCTCTAGCACAAGCTGCTTTCAGGTCCCTGTAGTTAAAATTCAAGGGGAAGAGAAGTGACTCAGCAAGCTGGATGTTAATCTTAGTGCTTTATTTGTTCTTAAAAGAAAAAAAAAATTCCTAGCAGTATATCTAGAAAGAGAGAGAGGAAAATGTTAAGGTCTTTGTAGGAAAAAATCTCAGGAGTTTACAGCATATATAGCAATTTTTAAAATGAAACCAAGCAAGAAAAAGGGCCCAGGCGGATAGGAGAGTTTAAATAAACCTCTGCATACCATCTATGCTCAAATGAGTGAGGAGTATTTTTCTCTATGTTAAATATCTGTAACATAGGAAATCAGACCTAGGATTGCCTTTGTCAATACGATCACTCACTCCCATCTAATGCTTGATCTGTACACATATAGCTTTACTATCTGTAGTCACAGAAACTAGAGACTTGGAGACATTTTTTCTGTTTGGTGACCTGGATTCAGATGATGTGTTAGTAAGTACAGTATAATCTAGGTTACGCTGCAGTAACAAATATTATATTCATAATGGCTTAACATAATAAAAGTTTCTTCTCTTTGGTATTTGTCCAATGTAGATTAACATATCCTTTCTCCATCATAATCACTGAAAGATTCCACTTTGGGAGACTCTAACTTGGGATCCCATGAGGGGAAGTGAGCGAGAAAGGGGAAACCAGTGAAATCCAAGTAATTGAATTCTTTTACAGGAAGATGCAGATAGCACTCCTGCTCATATTTAATTGTATAAGCCAAGTCATGTGGCCCTTTAGTGGGGAAATACAGTCCTCCCATATTCTTAGAGAAGTAGAGTGGAGGTTTTATAAACAAATTTAATTACTAGCCTAGGTGGTGTTGGTAAAGATCGCAGTCTTTGCCTCTCCTGGATCAACAGTGAAATAGGATCTTGGCCAATTTACTTTCCTCTGGGGTGGACTAATTTCTCTCCTTGGAAATAAATGATGCTGGATCGTATTAAACAGCTTAATAGTCAACATGTACAAGAAATTCCAGTGTCTTGGATGAAGGAACAAGGAATTTCATTGTATAAAGTGACGTGTACATGAGGATAATATCCTTAAAAACAGACAATCTTGATTTCCAGTTCTTTTTTCCTTCTATTGTGACCTGGCAGGAGTTAAGGGGCTCACATTAGCTTTTTTTCTCTCTGTCTTCCTCCTTTGCTCCCATTACTTCTACTTCCTCTTCTGGTTCCTGTTTTTCTCTTTCTTCTACATCTCCTCCTCTTCCTTCCTCTCTTTCTCCTCCTTCCTTTTCTTCCATAAAAAACCTTTAACTCAGTGATCCAGGGAGTTAAAACCTTGTTCATATTACAGACGCAAATTCCAAGATGGAAAGCTATGTAAAACGTACTTTAAGAAACCATATACATATATCTAAACTTCAGCAAAATATAGATCTTCTTTTAGTTTTCTTTGAAGTTTACCATATTTTCTATCAAATAAGGCTGAGATAATTTGATTCAGAAATCCAGAAACACTAACTCTACAGAAACAGTTTCTGAACAGTGCTGTCTAGAAGAGTGTTTCATGATGATAGGTGTCTGAAGCCTCACTATTCAAGAAAGTAGTGATGGCCCACAGGTGGTCATTTAAGGCTTCATAAATGGCCATTGTGACTGAGGAGATGCATTTTGATTTATGTTTAATTTTGACTAGCTTAAATTTAAATCTAACAATTGGTGTATTGAGTAGCATGATCTAGAAGTTGGATTTTAGCAAATGCTTATTATTGACTCTTTAAAATATTCAAATATATCTATCACCTGAAATAATGAAGCTTACAGGTGCATCACTAGTCGTCTTGCTGAGAACCAGACACTCCCACAGGTTGCTTCTGACTCTAGGCGACGAGCATCTTGGAATTGTAGTTGCCTGCAGAATCAGTTCTCTAGCAGTGGTCTCTAGAGTAGGCTATGCTGGGGAGTAATCTTGAACTGTGTTGTACTGTAAAGTAGGATGGAAGACAAATCCTAGAGCAGGGATAGGACATCCCCGTCAGTTGATGTGGTGGTCATGGTGCCCTCATCTGGTCAGATCCTTCAGCTCATGAAGGCGGCCTGAGCTGATCAAAGACAAAGCCCTGCTATCTGCAGTTCACAGAAGTGTGATCCTCCCATCATTTATGTCCACTACCATCATCCATGATCACTGGTGGGGATCAAGGTTGACTTTTTCTTCAGTACTTGTGATTGAACCCAGCCCTTGTATTTTTAATTTTGAGGCAAGGTCTCACTGAGTTGCTAAGATGCATAGGCTGGGTTTAAACTTGTGATACTCCTGTCTCAGCTAGATGAATTGTGTGGATGGCTCTGCCTCTGGGAACTGGTTAATAGTCAGGTAATGTAATGATCTAGGTGGACTTCCTTTCTCTGGACGCTGCTTTAGGCTGGTTCGTACAGTGTTAGGAAGTTTTAAGAGGAAGCAAATCCTTACATTTACATTTGATGTACCACTTCTTCCCTGCATCATACTGGCCCAGGAAGTTATAAAGCCAGCCACACTCATGGAGTGGGGAGAGGGACTCCACCTCTTGGTTGGAGCTTTTGCCAAGTCACATTGCAAAGAGTTACGGTCGAGGAAGGCCAGTAATTGGGCCATCAGTGCAATTAATTGACTGTAGTTCAGATTTTAATTTGAAAGTCTTTAGCTATTGGTGTTATATACTGTTAAGCCATGGGAATAATTGAGCTCAAATGGAGGGAGAGTATAGATGAAGAAAAGAACTCTATGCCATGTCAGTATTTTGTCAGTGAAATTGTAACCAGTGAAAAGATTTAGAAGGAAAGGTCAATGATGTAGAAGGTCACATAGGAAATAGAAACCTATAGAATAGAGATTGCCTTATATTAATATATTACAAATTGAATATGATTCATGTTCACTTACTAAAAGTGTTCAAACTTCAAGGCACTTAGCTAGCTCTGTGATAGAAAAATATGGTATACATTACAGTATTACTATCAGGCTATGTAGGATGCATACCTTGGTTGGAACGACAACTTCACGCATGCATAACGTTAATAATAAAGTAAAACAACCGTATAGATGTTTCTCAAGAGCTTATCTTGAGAATTCTCCAACTAGAGTAAAACTCAACCCTTTAGCTAGTCACATGGGTGCTTTAAATTTGAGGAAATTTATCAAAGTATATAACGATTTCTGTGGACTTTCTTATGTATATGTTATACTGAAATAAAAAGCTATAAAAAGAAAGCACACCTCAATATCCCTGGGTGTTAATGCCTAATAGAGGCTTATTTTGATTAAAAACATGAAAGATCTTCTCATAACTTATTTTCATTCTATTCATTTGCATATAGTGATATATTCATGTCTTGGTTACTTTTCTCTCATTGCTGAGACAAAATACCCAACACCCAAAATGAAGGAAGGAAAGGTTTATTTAGCTTACAATTTGTGGAGGTTTCAGTCCATACTTGGTTGGTTCTGAGGCAGAGTGGCACATGGCAGAGGGCAAACTGTTCAGGGCAGCACAGCACAGCAAAACCAACCAGCCAAAGGGAGGAATGACTGCAAGCAGCCTCTTCTCTTCCCTTACATTATAAACAGCCTACCTCCACCCATGGGGCGTGTAGCTCTCACACAGTCTCCATGCCCTCCTCTTCCACAGGCTCAGGATGTTTACAAAGGAAGCACTCCAGCTTCCACCTGAGTCACTCAGCTAAACCTCTAGATTCCCCAAGTTGACACAATGTATCAACCATAACATCCCACCCCTTGTCAACTTGGCAACCAGACACATTTCTTTAAACCAGTTTCCAGATACAAAGCCATTATATTACATTAGAACCACAAGATTTTGCCCCCGTACAAATGAAAATTAAACACTTCAAATATTTAAAGGCACAAAATACACATTACCATTCCAAAAGGCACCAATGGGGGAATATAGAGCATTGGGACCAAAGCAAGTCCAAAATCCAGCAGGCCTAACATTTATGTCCTATAATTCCACATGCAGCATCTGAAGCAACTTGTGGCACATTGTAAGCTCCAAAGGGCTTGTGTGAATCCACCCCTATGGCACTTCTGGTGGTTACAGCCTCCACAGCTTCTCTCTTAGGTCTGCTTTGCTCCCCAGTTGCAGCTTTTCTCAGATGATCCACGCTCCTGTCTTTTCCAAACTTCTGAGGTCTCCAGGGCACTTTTTGCTTCACACTCACAGCCTCACATATTGCCCTCTCAGGGGCACACTGCCTGGCCTCCCAGGCCTTCTGAAATCTGGGTGGAAGCCTCTTTAACCTCAGAACTCTCACATTTTCCTTGCACCTAAAGCCAGGGCCACGTGGATGATGCCAAGGTCTGCTGCTACCTGGAGCAGTAGCCAAACTTTCCTCTCTCTTGGCCATAGGGGTCGAGTGCCTGGATCGCTGGGCACACTGAATCCAATTCTGAGGAGCAAATTTTCTATGTCGTCTCCATTCTGGAACCTGGTGCGGCCGCCGCCGCCATTCTGGAACATGGCACTCTTTGGCTTCCTTCTCAAGGCAAGGTCTTTCACCTTTGCAGTTTTGAGGCTGCAAAGGGTGGAGACTTGCTGCTTGTGATGCCCTCAGGCCATCTATTCCATTCTCTTGTTCCTTCTCAGCAATAGAGATCTTCTCAGCCTTATCTTTGCAATCCACAGCTTTACTGGAGCTTCCTTTCTGGCCAGACTCACATTTTAAATCATCCTGCTGGGCCCTTTGCTCTTGATTGTCCATATAAATCTGGCTAAAAGCCCCCAACAATAGCCATGCCACTGCCCCAACATTCAACTGCCTTGAAATTTCTTTTGCCGGATTAATCAGTTCATTGCTGCCCTTAATCTCAGTCTTAGGCAAAGTCTCTGGACATGAGCAAAATGCAGACAAACTTTCTGCCAAGCCATAACATACATCATTTGGAGTCCAACAGCCAATGCAGTCCTTCTTTCCAACAGAAACTTTCCAAACCCGGTCTTTATTGGCTGGATTTCTATTGGCCTTCTGGTCCTCCGAACTCTGACTAGAATCTCCCATACAGAACAGCCGAAGGCATTCCAGTGCATCCCTTTCAGGCGACATCTCTGAACCTTTCCAAACTCTTCCCACAAGCCATTTCCAAAGGCTCCTGAACCACATGGTCAGGTATAGTAACAGCAACCACCCCACTCCTGGTACCAAATTTTGTCTTGGTTACTTTTCTCTCATTGCTGAGACAAAATACCCAACACCCAAAATGAAGGAAGGAAAGGTTTATTTAACTTACAGTTTGTGGAGGCTTCAGTCCATATTTGGTTGGTTCTGAGGCAGAGTGGCACATGGCAGAGGGCAAACTGTTCAGGGCAGCACAGCACAGCAAAACCAACCAGCCAAAGGGAGGAATGACTGCAAGCAGCCTCTTCTCTTCCCTTACATTGTAAACAGCCTACCTCCACCCATGGGGCGTGTAGCTCTCACACAGTCTCCATGCCCTCCTCTTCCACAGGCTCAGGATGTTTACAAAGGAAGCACCCCAGCTTCCTCCTGAGTCACTCAGCTAAACCTCTAGATTCCCCAAGTTGACACAATGTATCAGCCATAACAATTCATATGTACATTTGAGGCTCAAAATTTAGAAAAAGAGGCTTATAGAATAAATAAACAAAATACATGTCTTGTGCCTATCAGAAAATTAATCATGATTGATTTTGAAGACTTTTAATAATTTTAAACAATGAATCACAGGTGTGCTCTACCCCAGTTTAAACTAATCTTTAATATGTAAAAGAAATTCACTTATCTGGCTCAACCATGCACTGTAATTTTAACACAGTGTGAAAGAAAATTCAAACAGGAGAAATTGCTTTTTGTTAGAAATTTATGCTAACAAAAAGTATAGAACCCTCTTTTGAGTGAGACAACTGCAGAAAAAATTGGAAAAAAGGACTTGCAAGAATAAGAAAAAAAGTCCAAATCAGATAGGAACTTGCTTAGAAAACTAGAATGGGAACAAATTGGCTGGGTCTAAAAAGGAGAAACAGCTTTTAGAAAATTGGTTATGAAAACAAGCATAGCACCTAAAATTGGTTCAAATAGTAAGGATGCTAGGAAGGAGGTATTCAAAGCAACTCAAATTTTCAGGAAGCTTGTGTCACATCCTGTGAAACACTGAGACAAAAGCAGACCATTTAGAACAGTTGCGATTTTAAAAGTATCATTCAGTAAATGCTCACGGAGTTTAAGCACAGTCAGTGAATGGGCTATCACAGAGTTAGCTGAATTACGAGGTGGTTAGTGATGAGATGTTTAATGAAACAAGGATGTTTAATTCAGGTGAGAAAACTGAGGCCCCCAGAAAGTAAATAATTATTATGACCTACTGCATAATAAGTGGCTCAAAGAGAACTAGAGCTAACAATTGGGACAGATAGCATTGGGTTGAGTTAGTCATTTTAATCTAAAAGAAGCCTGATCTCTTTTTATAGATGTACCATGCAAAATTTGACTTTGTGGAGGACAAACTTGATATTCTTTTTAATTGATCAAGGCTAGGGACCAGAAAGAATGGTAATGCCAAAGAAAAGGATTTACAATGGGTGCAAAAGCGTAGCAATTAAAAAGACATGACCACCAATACCTTGACACTTCTTTCAGAAGTGCTTGAGGATCCATAAATCCTCTCGTGGATCTAAGTGGGCTTGCGACTGTTACCTGAAAAGTGGCTCAGGGATTGGGATCCAAGACAGAAGCTAAGACACCAGTTCAGATGCTGTTGCTCCCATGTAGGACAGTGGTAGCCTGGAGTGTGGGAAGGAGGAAGGAAGATGAGAAGTAAAATGATCTACATATACTTTGGAGGTAGAATTGATCTGACTTGAAGGCTGAATGGATGTGAGAGAGTGCAGCTTGAGTAACTAATTGGTGCTAATTCGCCTAGACAGGAAAAAGTGGGCGTAGAAACCAGAAGTTTCCTGATCTAAATCATGACTTTGGAAAGATGTACCTAATTATCTCTTTTTCTCAGAAATCATTTTTATCATTTTCTCATTCTTTTTTATTACTGCTCTGTGATCTTTGTAATTGATTCTTATCTCAAGTAATCAAAATGCTAAAAAGAGTAGAAAAGGTTGGTTTTCCTTTAAATATACCACACATCTACATGGATGCAACTGCTGTTTGGGCTTTCTGCACTTAGGAAACTAACTGGGAACTTCCATATCAGTAGTTGACTGAGATAGGTCCTGTATATTAGGACAGGAAGAAGATATTCAATGCCAATAATTTTGTCAGAGGGAAAGTGGCCTCTCTCACATATGTGTAAAACCATAGGTTATTCTGAGTATATAATTGTATTCTGATTCAGAAGGTAGTTACCTGAAGTGGAGTAATCATTCAGCATTTCTGTAAGGTGTTCTTCTCACCTAGATTTTGCACATCTTTAGTCTTGCAGTCTTAATATCTCTCTTCCGAGAGGCTTTCTGTACCTGTCCTTACATCTAAAGAAACTACCCTTATAGCCCTGGCCGATTACTCTGTTATTCATCACGTCTTTCCCTTTACTCCTGGTAATTATTTTTAATTGTCTTATTTACAATATTTGCTCATGTTCTTATCTCTGGCTTAACTGTTACTTTATCCCTAGCTCAGAATCAGTTAATTAATGGTCAGTGATCAGTTAATTAATGAAATGTCTGTGCAAAGCCTAAATCAACAGCCAGTCTGAAGAGAAAACTCAATTCAATTGATTATTTTCTTTCCTCTGTCTAGCATTAACTTTTCTCATTGCTGAGACAAAATATCTAATACCCAAAGTTAGAGGATGAAAGATTTATTTACCTCACAGTTAGTACAGGTTTCGGTCTATAATCAGTTGGCTCCATGGCAGGGCGGCATGGTAGAGGTGCAACAATTCATGGCAGATGAAATGTAGCAAAAGCAACAAGGGACCTTAACAGCATCTTTCTGCCCCTTATATTGTATACAGACTACTGGCATTAGAGTGGTGCCAGGCCAATCAGTGGACTGATTTAGTAATCACTCACCCTTAATCCCAGCACCCTTAATCCTAGCATTGGACCATGAACCAATCATGCACTCTAGATTCAGCTACCTCTGGAAAAAGCCCCATTTATGACTGCAGGAGGCTTTGATGGGGGACAGCTAGACCTGAGCCACAAGAACTGCTCAATAGATACATAATGCAAGGCATTTACAGAATGTTAAATATTCTAGTCACTACACTGAAAAAGTAAAAAGAAACAGAAGTTAATTTTATAATGTCTTCTATTTTATTCACTGTACCCAAATGTATCTAATCTCTAGGCCCATCACCCAGATGTGAGGGGTGTGAGTCATGAGGACTTGAAATTTGGATCATATGGTCTCCATAGCTTTTTCCACGTCTTATTCATTTTGCTACTTTGTGTCCTACCAATCGTGCATGATTATTTTCCTTTCCTTTTGTTTTACTTCTACCTGTTTTGAAAAATATTTCTATATTTTTCTTTATAAACAAATATAGATCAGAACTCATTACGAAGTGGAGTGTTTTTCTAGTTAGGGAAATGTGGTACAAGGGTTGAACACAAAAGATGACACGGTTGGCTTTTCTGGACTGTGAGAAAGTGGTGCTTAGAATGTCGGCATTGTTACTCAAGTTCTGCTTAATAACGTGCGAAGGACATGTGGAAAACATGCACACTAAGGGAAAGACTGGGAAGAAGTCAAGCGCAGGGTTTACTCTGGAGAGTGAGATAGAAACCTTCTTAGAATTTGTTATGTTATGTGCTTTGGGTTATTTTGTGGGTCTTTGATTTAGAAGGAGCATATCTTATTCTACAGTTCGAGAAATGGAAGAAGCAACATGCGCATGGTCAAGAGGTGATAATGATTGTACCAGGGAAATATTTAGCTGTGTCTCTATTCAAAGCCATTCATAGGCCTAAGAACATATTGACACCTTCGCACCCACTGGCTCTATTCCTGTGTCATTTAGGCTTTCCTCTCTCCTAGTTGTTGAGTAGCAGTAGGAGGGCTGAGACATGCTGGGCTAGGATGGGGGTCTCTTGCAAACTAGATCACTGTAGACGCCAGTCCAAATACGTGTTCAGATTCTTATGTATGAATATACTTTCATTCTATTATCACACTGTCTTCTAAGTTCCCTAAATATACCGATTCCTCTTAGTTCAAGCATTTTGCTATTCTCCCCTCAAAAAATCCATTTCTGTGTCCAGCTTCATGCTCATTGACTTGTTATTGTAGATTAATTACATTAATAGACACAGTTTTCATGCTTCTATTTGCCCACAGCTTCAGTCAGTGGCCTGGTACATTTATTCTGGGCTTGGCTATGAGATGCATTTTGCTAATAAGAGTAGTTACTGCCTTAATGAAAGGAGAGGATTGAATTAGTCCACATACTTTTGGCTGGCTGTCTTGGATTCTTACAATCATGAAGACCAAAGGCCTGAACTAGCCTGCAGAAGGGATCTAAAGGGCACATGGACCACAGCCAAGCCATCCCATGGACGAGAGCCAAGCACATGGACTGAGGGCATCCTGGACCAGATAGTTGGCAGCCAATCTGGTAGCTGTCAGTGGACATCTGAGAAATTCTTGCTAAGGTCAATCTAAATTGATCATCTATGATTGATGTAGATTTGCAGAACTTTCTAGTGGAACTATGGGCTCATGGGAAATAAATGGTTGTTTTATGCAAGTTTGGGATGGATTTTTAGTAAAAGTTAACTGATTCAGTTACATTTCTTTTCTGTGCCTGCTTCCCTTCTTCCACACTGCAACAAGCAGCCCAGCCTATCTTTTTTTTTTTAAGAGCAGAATATATTTATTGAGGAAATGAAAGCTTCTGTCCAATAGAAGGACAGAAGGGGGGCCCAAGTGGGTCACCCCCAGACTCTGTCTTTTCTAGGGACTTAGAGAAAAACCACAAAGTGAGGTGGGTCCAAGGTAGGGGAAATAGACAAAACTATGGTGAGCCAATAAGAACTATTCAGGTAAAATTGATTAAATTGGGATCAAATGGGGAAGTGAGTCATATAGCAAGCAGACATGAATACAGAACAGGGGCCTTTCCTGTAAGGGGCTGGGTCAGGGGTTCTTCAAGGTGATTGCTACCTATCTAGAATATCAACCCCTGATGTTTACACCTAGGGAGGTATGGGGGTGTACTTGTTTAGTCTTTTTGTCTTGAGGCCTGGCCCACAGGTATCTTGTCTTTCATGTTGGTTCCTTCAAGGGCCTGGCCCTGTCTGACTGCCTATGATATTTCTATCTAACTCAGCTGCCTATACCATTCCCCGCTCTGAAGAAGTAACCTGAACTGCTGTGAGGGAGTAACGGGCGATGAACACTCTGGGCTCTTCAGGCAGGCCAGCCTATCTTAACAACAACTTTACTTATACTTCTCAAGATTTCCTTCATTTCATCTTTAAATATTTCCAGAACATGGCATTCTACCCATAAGTGTACAGGAGAAGAGAGGACAAGGATTGTACTGCATTGCCTAATAGTGGCCTCTTTTCTATAACATAGGCAGAGATTAAACTCTTATCTGCACTAGAGCATAATTTAGGTAGGCAAATGCCACATTATAGTGGACCTTTTGGAGGGGTTCCCTGACACCTATGATTTCACCAACAGAGCCCCCATTCTTTCCCTTTTCTTGCAAATTTTCTCATTAATACCATAGGTTTTGACCTATCTCCTTAAAACTAGAAGTTATCTCGTTAAAGCCCACACCTCTCACCTTCTGTTACAGTTGAAAAATAGAAATGCCCAAAGAAGAATTTACAACAAGAGAAACACAGCATTTAAATAATGAAGTTAGAGTCTCTATATGTCAGCTCAGTGGTGGTGGGGAAAGGGGTTGCGTGTGGTATGGTTGGCACCATTATCCATTGATCCAGGACTCTGTGGTATAAAGAAATTTTAGAATGAATTCAAGTTCCAGCTCTGCTGTTTAATATCTATGTGGATGTACCAGTCAGTTTTCTCTGTGTAACAAACAGTCCAAAGTTTGTGGCTTAAAACTCTTGATCATCTGTGAATCTATGAGTCAGCAATGGGTTCTGCTGAGTTGGGTTGTGCTGGAGCTGGCTTAGGTATCCAGGGTCACCTACAGGTTTGACTGGTGCCGATTCACTTATGGTGATGCTGAAAAAACTGGGGTCTTTTTCCATACTATGCCCCATCATAAATCAGGCTGGTCTGAATTCATTCAGATGGTGTTCATAGAGCTTCAGTGTGTGCAAGGATGGTGGTCAGAGATCTTGAGCCTCTGCTTATAGTGTATTGCTCTATCCCACTGGCTAAACCCCAGAGTCACCTTGGAAAGGTACTTCCAAGAATTAGCTACAAAGATGCATGAAAAAATTGGGACCACTATGGCTTTTAATCCATGACAATGATATTACACAAATCTCTTGGTTTTCTGTAAGCCCCAGTTTCCTCCTTAAAAAAAGATGGGCATGGAAGTATTACCTTGTTATGCATTGAATTGTTTTCTCCCAAAACATATGTGGAAGTTCTAACCATCAGCACCTATAAATGTGACCTTATTTGGAAGTAAGATCTTTATAGATATCATCAAGTTAAAATGAGATCATTAGTATGGGTCCTAATCCAAAATGACTACTGCCATTATGATTATTATTATTATTTTTGTTTTGTCTTTCTGAGACAGGGTCTTGCTATGAAGTTCAGACTGGCCTTGAGCTCAGTTTGTAGCCCAGGCTGGTCTCAACCCCACAACGATCCTCCTGCCTCAGACTACTGTCCTTAGTAAAAGATGAAAATAACTTACGAAGACGGAGACACACAGGAAGGATGCCATGTGATGACTGAGATAGAGACTGGCATGATATAGTGACAAGCACCTGAATGCAGCAGTATCAGCTAAGAATAGGCAAGGAAGAATTCTATGCGCAGTCTCAGAGGCAACATGATCCTGTCAAGAATCTGATCTCAAATTTATAGTCCGATAGAACTGTGAGACGATACATTTTTGAAGTTTTAAGCCATTTTGTTTGTAGATCTTTGCTAGGGAAGCCCCAGGAAAGTAATATAGAACCCAGATCACCTGGCAAATCTATAAAAAACGAAAGAGAATAGTGACTTCCGATGCACGACCTCCAGCCCTACCGACAGATATTGTGAGGTGATGCTGATCCTATTTCATATTAAGGGGAAGCTTTGCAAGCAGGGGAAAGGTTGGACAGCTGCTGGAGCCTCAGAGCTGCCTCAGATTCCCGTTGTTAGAGGCCTTGAGATTTCTAGAAGAGACTATCAGCACCATTTGTCTCAGGCAGCCTTGCTTCTAGTGTCCAGTCAGCTCCCTAGGCCCCTGAGAGACCGTGCTCTACCGCTCCTTAAGGTTGGAGCGTTGAAGTCCTGCAGGGCCTGGGAATATTTCCTTTGCTGCAGGAGAAGCCCCAAGCTCTGATTGTTGGCCTTGCTCCCTAGTAGCTCTAGCTCGGGGAACATTCCAGGAAGACAAAGGCTAAACATAACCTTCCTTACCTTGTGATTTCATTGCTCTGTCCTCCAGCCAGATTCTCTTGATATGCAGAGAATGTGGGCGTTGCTGGCTGCAGTAGTAACTTTTGTACCCAAACACCATAGGGAAAGTATTGCCCCACGGAAAGGTATTTTATAGGGGTAGGTACTTTAATGTGCTCCTGGAATGCACCACCAGATTTCTCCCAGAATTCTTCCTGTTGCTTCCCACCTTCCTAAGTTTACTTACTCTGGTTACTGAATAGAAAGAACTTCCATCATCTCTGTCTGTTGAAGCAGTCATTAAACTTTGAGAACTTTAAAATGTAGGACAAAATGGAGAGAACACAGGACTTGAGACAGAGGACTTGAATTTGAGATTAATATTTAACAGTATGTTCTTGAACAAGTTCCTTAACCTCTCTGTATGCTAATATTACCATCATTATTATAACTTGGTAGAGAGAGTGATCTCATTCTAAAACTTAGCTAACATAATGGATCTGAAAGTGCTCACTGATGTAAGCATTATTTAATTTAGAAAGAGAAAATTCACTCCTTCATCCATCCAACCAATAACTATTGGCTTATTTTGTGCTGGGTCTTCTGTTAGATGCTGAGGATAAGTTATTGAACAACATAGTTGAAGTCTCTGTCCTCATAGATCTTGCATTCTAGTGCAGAAAATAGACAACAGAGTAGCAAACTAATAAGTAGGTATGATTGAAAATCAGTAGATAGTTATACTTCATAATAATTGGTAGGAAGGAAGCTGCTGTAACGATGAGCTGAGGAAAGCCACTTGACATGCTATTAAGCAACATGGACAGAGTTGTTGGCATCTGACTTTGGATTTTTTTGGTACCAAGAATTGAACTCAGGGCCTCATGCTTGCCAGGCAGGCACTGCGCTGCTAAGCAACACCCCCAGCCCTTTGCATCTAAATTTGAAAGCTTTCATCTTCTGGTCCTGGAGGAAAAACCAAAAGTGCAGAAATGGGATGGGGAAACATTTTTTTTTTTTGCTACATTTTTTCAACGTGTTCTGAATGTACTGTAGATCTGTTTGTCATGCTACTCTACTCATTGGGCCATGAAAAAGTACATGTTCATGGAGATGGTGGATGCTCCCTAGTAAATACTGAGTGTCCCTGAATTACAAAGTGTGTGTGTGTGTGTGTGTGTGTGTGTGTGTGTTACTGGGGACTGAACCCATGGTCTTCACACTGAGCTACCTCTCATGCCCTTTTCTATTTTATTTCTATTTTGAGATAGGGTCTTGCTAAGTAGCGAAGCAAGGTGGGCTCAAACTTTCAATCCTCTTCCTTGACCCTTCTGGAGTGGTGCCATAGTGGTGTGGGTCACTAGATCCAACATAAGGTTTTGTTGTTGTTTCACTTTTTGAGTCAAGTGAAGCAAGGGTTTAGGAAACTAGCTTCTGGAACAAAAAACAAATTAAAAGTAATTTTTAATTTAAAAAAACGTAAGGCTTTCTTTACCTAGTAAGATCAACTCGTGGAGTCTGAGTACTCTGTCCACAGTAACTTCTATTGAAAGGGAAGTTTCAGTGAGACAGAAAGGAGTAGAAAACCTCCTGCCACTAAGAAGGAGAAGGGGAGAGAGAAAGTACAAGGCGAGAGTATCAGATATAAATACAATAGTTTCTTCTAGTAGAAGTAGGGACCTTTAAGATGGCTCCAGGTGATACTATTGTTGAAAGAGCTTCTCTAATTGCCTACCTCCTTGTTGACTGAATGACTATTTCACCAGGTTCTATCTTACCCGCCACTGTCCACAGAACTAGAGAGGCTGAACTCACCTCTACTTACATGAGAGGGGCTTGGTCTGAACAAATGATGCATGTCAATTCCCTTGAGGCAACTGCTTCAGAATCCCACGTTGTAACTGATCAGCACACGGCGTTCACATGGTGTTTCTCTGTCCACTCTTACTTGCTCTGAGTTGAGTCAACTAAAACGAGGTGGAAATTTTTTTCTTTTTTAATAGTAGTCCACAGATAAATTTTCTCCTCTTTCCCATTGGTATTATGGTACTATTATTCCAGGCTTTTGGTATTATTTACAACCAACTTCTGATCATGTAGGGAAACATGCTCTGGAATAAAACCAGCATTGTAGCTTTCAGAGTGAAGGGACAGAAAGGAACCATGTCCCACTTGATGTCTCTGAATCCTTAGATCAGCTAACCTTGGTGCTCAGCTTCCTACTTTGTGACATACACTGTTCTTTCTTGCTAATACAGTTTGAGTCAGGGTTTATGACACTAGAACCAGGAGCATCCAAGATGACACAGTGGGAAAAATAATCAGATGGTTATGAAGAAATACTGGAACAGGAAAAATTAGTCCTTACTCTTCTTACCAATAGATCCTGGGATGTTTTCAAGACTTTTACAAGAGTCTGATGCCAACAATGGTAAGCCCAGGCAGAATAAAATTGGACATGGGGCATGTGCTTAAGCAGCAGGACAGCTGTGTCTTCTGTATGTACACTGTTTGCTTTCACAGAAAATTCCATACACTTTACAGGAATACTTTACAGTCTGTGTACTTCATAGAGAACTCAATTTCCTACATTAGGAGGTCAGCGATAGGCATGCAAGACAGTTGGGGGGCGCAACAGAGGGCTCCTCACAGTAAAGAGTGTGGCAGATTTGTTGTAGAGAGCCACAGGGGATGGACACTAAGTCTAGAGGTGGGATAAAAGTCATTGCCAAGTTTCAGAGGACAAGTTTTACATTAAGACTCAAAGAGAAGGACAATTTTAGCAAGGGCAATCTATGTATTACTCAAGACCCATCAGCAGTAGAAGGAGCAAAATAAGAATTTTACCAAGTAAGAGATACCTGAACTCGAGGTCAGGGAGAACTAGCAGAGAACAACATATCCGTGAGATGAAAACATCTATATATGCCCAAATGCAGTATTAGAACAGAAAATCGGGTATGAGATCCACTGAGAATAGATCCAACCTTGACAGAACATTAAAATTAGAAGCAGTTAATCTTGTACCCAGATGAGACTGAGTTAGTCTGGGTTTAGGGGAGTCTATTGCCACACTACTTGGAACTGGATTGGGCATGTAACTTGCTTTAGTGAACATCAAGAGGCTGAAGGGACATGGCCCAACCCAAGCCTAGGTCTCAGTCCTCACTCCTCTACAGTGTTATGTCTGTGTCTCAGTTACTTCCTCAATGCTAGGAAAAAATACCCAACACCCTTTGGTCAATGGCCAGAAACTGTCATGCAGTTGATCAGAGGCTGACTGCTGAGGCATGAGTGACCCCCATGAGGCCAGAAATGCACCCAACTGGCCCAAACTCAGATTGTTTATCTGTGCAGTGATGAACCAAATGAATCATTTTTAAACCCCCAAGTTGAGGGGGAATTAGTTATCCATTAACCGCTCACTGATAGAACCTTTGAGTATAAAATTCAGTGACTCAGTTATTTTTGCTTCATTTGTATCTTCAGACAGAGGTCACATTTCTCAGAGAAACTCCACTGACCGAGAAAAGAATTTGAAGCTTTGAAATATTGTCTTCATTGGTCTGTTGTGTGCTTGTGTATACCTCCTATCCCACAGTTGCTATATTGGTTACTAGAAAATTCTTATATAATTTTGCAGCATTGGTCATTATAAACTTCTTATACCACCATAATATTGGGCATTATAAACTCCTCTTCCGTTGTACTGCCTGCTATACAAGCTCTAACAGACATAAAGTTTAGTCCTGGAAACTGTTTATGCTTTAAGTGCTTCCATATTTAGCTAAGACCCAGTTGCCCATTTACTCTTCACAGTCCACGAACTAAAGGAGTGGAACATGTCTGCTGTGCTTTCCTCAACCTCTTGTCTGAGAGCCACTGTCCTTAAAGTGGACAGCACATTCTGTTGTCATTAAATGCCTGGAATCTTTGACCATGGCCTTGTAAACTCACTCGTCCAGTGTGTTATTAGATCAGAACTAAGTTCTATGCATTTCAAGGTAACATCTAGTTATGCAACAGACCAACTGTGCTATGATGTGGCACTTTGACTCCAATTGGCTTGAGTGAAGGGGGATCTTTCCTGTTCCTGGTACTGGGGATATCTGGCTTCAGATGTGGTTTTAAATTCGGTTTTACTCTTTTTCACCCCATCACTAATCTCTCTTTTCCCTTTGCTGCCTTAACTTATGGGAAGACTTTCTCCATGTGGTGGCAATATGGCTGCCTGGGAATCTAAGACGCTCACGTTTTCTGCTGAGTAATTAGAGCAGAAAGTGACTTTTCACTTCCCTATAGTCTGAAAAAATCATTAGTTTGATCCACAGCAGGCCCCTTTGTATCACGTTATGCCTGAACCTATTACTTTCTCTTGGAGGATGGAAAAAATGCTGATTGGTCACGTGGGTAACCTGCTAGTGCCCAGGAAAAGAGTAGTTTAGGGGGGAGGGTGGAATTAGCACCTCAGGGTCACGCAGATCAAAAAAACTGGTTTCCAGAGGAACATCAGGAGGTCTCACAAGAAGGAAGACAGATGCTAATAGGCAACCCCAGCAGTTACTGTTAGCACAGAGGCTCTCAGTCTTACTGGACATTATAGTCACCTGGGGGAACTATCATACAATACATCAGGAAATAGCAGCTTCCTTGGTCTCAGGATGGCCCGGGCCTGGGTACTGTTTAAACTCTCCAGGTGATTCTATATATGTACCGTGCACTAACCGATTGCACCACTGGAGCTTCACTCTCTCCAGGTGATTCTAAATACTACAGGTTAACCTAACAGAGCGTATTTCCCAGGGCAGAGTTTCCCACTCTGGAGGAGGCTGAGTCACTGTGGTGCAGTGGAAGGTGTGGGAGTGGGCTAGGGTAGACAGTCAGAACAGTCTTCAATTCTCCCAATCTGAGCATATTAGCAACCACCTTCTGTGGACAAACTGCCAAACCTGATGACAACTTTTAAAATTGAATTTTGAGGAAGCGATCATTCCAGGAAAGGCAAAGAATGTACTGTGACAGCTTTAATAATAGAATGAAAGGCACAGAAGGTCAACCACCTGGTCAGAAGCAGCTTCCCTCGGGGACAAAGGTGCAGACCCTTAGGGGGCCCTGGACTGTTCTGCCCACTTATGCCCAGCACCTGGGTCCCTGTCAGTGTGGGGCAGAACCTTCCCATTTTGGCTGCTGCAGACTGTTTACTCCCAGCTGGTTGGAGAACTGGATTCTCCTCATCTTTCTAGTGAGGAAAAGTTCTGGCCAATCACAAGAAGCCAACTGGAAGCTGCAAATGTGTGGATGAGATGGCAAAATCTGCAGCAGTCACCTCTCCCTGCGCAGAGGCGCCCCAGAAATTTGGCCGGGGTGGGGGTGGAGGTGCTGGCCTCTTTGCACAACCTGGGGATGCGTAGGGGGTTGAGAGGCTGCCGGCTGAGGGCTGCTGGTCTCAGCTCCCAGAACTCTGTGTCTTCTTTGCCCAAGGTCCAGTCCCAGGGCAACCCCCCCCCGGGGGGGGCTCTCTTGGGGAGTATTACTGTTGGAGAAAGGAGAATCCTAAGGGAACGGCGATGGTGTCCAGTCGGTACAATAATGGATAGGAAATCCTAGCCCCAACACCTGCCTTCCTCTCTTTTCCTCCTTGAACCTTTGTTCTCTCATCTGTAAAATGGGTACTAGGTGCTTTCTGAGGCTCTTCTGATTCTGCCTTTAGGATGAAGCAAGCGGGGGCCACTACCTTGGTTTGTTTTAGAGAGAAATAGTGGTTTGGAGCAAAGGGAGTATTTATGAAACCCCTTATTTTTAAATAAAGACACCCTTTTACACCTTGCCCTTTCCTTTTCTCCTGACCACCCTCACCCTCAGGACAGGAACATAAACCCTGGGGTGAGTCCAGTGCTGTTGAATCACTGCATCGCCAAGCCCCGCGGGGCCTTAGTCCCTAACCAATCACCCCGGGAGGGGTCCGCAGAGCTGGCAGAGCAGGTTCCTTTCCGGTTTTGCTCCTCTTCCGCCTTATCCCCCACTTCCACCCCTCGCTGCCTCTCCCCCTTCGCTCCGTGTCTCCTTCCCTCCTCCTGCTGTTTACCCAGCGCCCAAATTGTGACGCCGAGCCAGGCGCCGTGCCAAGGGCGCGGGCCCCGGATTCCTCAAGGGGTGGATGAGCAGTCTGTGCGCTACCCGCGGAGTCTCCGGGGGCAGCTGGAGGAATAAACAAACGGTGACAGTACGTGACGGTACCGCGCCCCGAGGGCTGCTGCGGAAATGAGCACAGGCTGCTTGGGAAGCCCAGAGGACCCCTCACAGGGCAAGCCTCGCGAACGCCCCCGGCCTCGGTGACAGCCTGCAGGGGGCGGCGGGCGAGCTCCAGCCCGCGCCGTGACTCAGGCGCCCGCCCCGGGACCCCCGCGCCCCCGCGCTCTCCGCCCGCAGCTTCGAGTCCAGGGATCTCGCTCCCCCCCAAGCCCCAGCCTTGCTCAGCTGCAAGAGCATCGCGCGGGGAAGCAAAGAAACAGGGAAGTGACTCAGGGCTTTTGAAGCAGCTAGGGCGAGGAAGAGAGGTCTCCTTCCAGGCGAGGTGGGAGGCGAGACTCCCTGCAGCCTTTGCGTCTTCAGTCTCCAACTCAGGCCCCCTGTCCCGACTCTTAGCTTGGGTTTCTGTAGGAGAGTAGAAATGCAGTTATAATTCATAGCTCTAAAAATATCAAACAGATGCCTTCAGATGAATTCACACCAAGCAGGTGACCCAGAAAAAGGAAAGATCTCAGAGCCTCGGGCACCCACAAAACAGCTGCTCTTCGGGCTAAAGGCCAAGTTCCTCATCCCCCCTGGGCCTTCCAGTTGGGGTATGGGTGTGAAAAGCAGCCCCTAGAATCATTTCAGCCTCAAACCACCCATCCTGGCAAAGCCACCCTGAGCCCCAAGAACTGCAGAGGTGTCATGGGATTCCACAGCAGCTCTTGCTCTGGAGAAGACCGAGCTAGGTACTCTGTCGCCCAGGTCACCAGCCCTGGACTAGGGGCTGGGAAAGGGAGCTACTCGGGCTGTTGGGATGAAGGAGCTGCTCCAGACTCAGATGAAGTTCAGTGTTTCAACCAGGGGCAGCGCAGTAGATTGTTCAGCGATGCGTGAGGCTTAGATCTCAGCCTCTAGAGCGGCAGCAGGAAGCCTCTGTCTCTCCAGTCCACAGTAAGTGAGAAAAGACTGTCCTTTGTGTAGCAACCAAGGTCACACCCGTGGGAACTCAGTCAGATCATATGCTCACCCGCTCTGGACTCGCCGGTGTCTTTCCAACTAGTCTAGAAGACCCTCTCTGATCAGACCCCCCTTCTCCTTTCCCCCTCTGCTCCAGCCATGCTGTCCTTTCGTTTTTAACGCACCCTTCCGCCTAGTCCACCAGGTATTTATTTTATTTCACTGCTCAAAAGTCTATTTTATCCAAAAGAGGATCCTCTTCACAGTAGCTTTGCTTTCTCTCTCCCAACCTTCATGTTTTAATGTCCCCATTGTACCTCTGTGTAGGTTTATCATGTATCTCCTCTAGAATGTGAGTTCCCCGAAGGCAAAGATTTGGTCCTATGAACTGTGCTCCTTCTCTGCTTGACACATTGTGGGTCCTCGATAAATGCTTATGGAAGAATGAGGTTGAGACAGACCACAGAATTTGCTCAGTGTTGTGTTGTGAGCTAGTGGTGCCACCAGCACCGAATTCTCGTCTTCTTCTCCTGACCAAGAGCTTTTCTACTATCTCCCATCCGGGTCATTATCTGCCACGGGCTTCAAAGTGAAATCAGGTTGGCCAATGGCCACGGGCAGGTTCAATACCTGCTGAAGAAGACATAGGTTTTAGGGCCTTCCAGTCTCTCTGTGCTCTCAAATGCTCTTTCCTTTGGGATGTAAATATTTATGGAAGTGCTAAGCTCCAGCAGATGTCCAGAAGTTCACAATGCAGAGCCAGCTGCTGGGCTCTCCTGATATTTTTCCTGTGGTTACCTTTGAAGGCTGGGCCAAAGACTGTGAAGTTCAGGGACTTTATACTGCAGCTCATCTGACTTATTAGGGCCAGAGTTAATTTGGGAAGCATGAGTCTTGCCAGGTGAACAGAGAATCGTAAGATCCGTATCAATAAGTTGGAATGTGGCCTGCCGTCACTGGGGCAAAAAAAAAAAAAAAAAAAAAAAAAAGAAAACCATTCTAAGAGCCTCAGTTCTTTCGTGGACTTTTTTTTTTTTTTAAGCTGTACCAACTACTTCTTTTCTTTAGCATGGCTTATTTTCTCTTCTAAGGTTGAATCTTGTAAAGGATATCCAAGAATTTCAGTAGTGCTAGTACTTTTAAAAATAGCTTGATGCATAGAAATAATTCCCAGAGTTAAAGAGAGGAAAAATGAGATTTTACTTTGTTGCTTTATATGCCAACGGTGTGAGCTCCTTTGTACTCTGAGCCTTCATTTGAACAGTTAGGATCTTACTATCTTCTTGCTGCCTGAGAATACTGTTGGGAGGGACAGACAAATTAGCATGGGATGTAACCCTTCAGCACTGGGTGCTCCAGTGTTTAGCCTGCTGGTATCAGAAAGAATAGATAAATTAAGAACAGTGAGAGCAAAGTGCACCTTTCTGGGGCTACACTCAGGGTGGGGGTTATATATAAAATACAGCCCACTGGGACACGTGAAGAAAGGAGTTGAGAGCCAAAATTGAAAATCTGTAAGTATCAAGAGTCAAGTCTGAAAGGAGCACTGTGTCAGAGAGTGAGGAAATCTGATCAGAGAGTATCTTGGGGGGTTTGTGATGTCTGAATCATACATAGGCCTGGAACCAGGAAGAGCTGGAGGAGTCAGACAAATGGATTTGATGAAACTGAGATGAAATCCATCTGAGAATGTAAGGATAGAAGGCTGGGTAGGAAGGGGCTGGCTACTGTCGTCCTTCCTCCTTCCTTCCTTCCTCCTTCCTCCTTCCTTCCTTCCTCCTTCCTCCTTCCTTCCTTCCTCCTTCCTCCTTCCTCCTTCCTTCCTTCCTTCCTTCCTTCCTCCC